>MU183975.1:48883-72034 GCA_016904865.1 Pissodes strobi
AAAAAAAAATAAAACCAGTTTATTACAGCGTGTGATGTAGAATTTGGTGCCCTAAAAAAATGTAATAGAACTAGTTTTTATTTTTTTTCTTGAAAACGAAGCGAGATACGAAAATAATTCAAGAAACAAAATTGTTGTATTTTTAGATGCTTAATACGAAACGAATATAAAATGTTTAAAAGAGTCAGTGGCGCACATTTCTTTGTCAATAATATTCCGTATGATGCCTCCGGGACGCCACTGGACATTATAATTTTAATCTAATTAAGGCTAAATGAGCCGCCTATTACTACAGATAACACTATTAAATTTCAACAAAATCGGTGAAAGCATATTTAAGATATAATTAAAAATATCGATTTTATCAAAAAAGGTTGGAAATGTAATAAACTAGTTTTTACTTTTTTTTATCGAAAACGAAGCAAGATACGAAAACAACTCGAGAATCAAAAATATTGTATTTTTAGTTGCTTAATACGAAAAAAATATAAAATGTTTGAAGAAGTCAGCGGCACACACTTTTTTTGTCATTAATATTCGGTATGATGCCCTCAGGGACGCTACTGGACTTTATATTTTTAATCTAATTAAGGCTAAATGAGCCCCTTATTACTACAGATAATCCTGCAAATTTCAACAAAATCAGTAAAATCATATTTAAGATATTAACAAAAAACTTATTTTTTTATAAAAAGTTTGACACCCTGTATCTTGGAAAGTATGCATTTTCTAACCCATGTTCATATTTTCTAAAAAATGTTCATGTTTTCTTATGTAGAATCACCATCTGTAATTTGGCGATGCTATTTTCGGACACCCTGTATATTTTTTATTTTTCTTTTGGACAAATGATCGTATCAAAATGCTTAAGATCCACTTATAATATAATATAAACTTGAGGAAGTTTTTTTCTAATTTAATTAGACTATAGACTATAAACTGCCCCCAAGTGTGTGGCAAATCCCAAATTTCCACTTTCAGTCTTCTTCTTATTTTTCCAACGCAAGAAAAAGTGTGCTGAACGCCTCTAAAGAAGTGTTCGCTTTAAAAAAGAGGGGAATAAATGGTACCTTATTTTAAAGCCTCGCTCGTTCTAAGTAATCCCCAAAATTTGGAATACTGTATACTTACGCGTATAATTACATATGTAAGTTCAGATATTCCATGTTTTTTTTTCTTCTCGTAGATACGAAAAAGAACTAAAGACGAAAGCCGATCGTAAAGGTATTAAAGGGCATTAGTTTTCGAGAGAAACAGACCATGCGGAAAAAGCGTTTATTGGGAAGCAACATTCCATCGGAATTGGGGGACGGGGAAAAAACGCCCCTAATACGATTGTTACATCGGAATTTGTCCAATTACGGACAAAAACGCGAGAGAGCGCCTCTGTTTTCGGGTATTTTCCGAAGGGAAAACCGATTTTTCCGAGTATCGCCTATTAAATTAACCAGCTTTTTGTCCCATTTCGTGTAGTCGCAAATCACCTTTCGATAAATTGTCGTTTTACACCGTCCTTACGCGACCAACAGTTATATCATCCACATACGGATTTATATCGTTTTATTGCCTAAAAACATTAGTTAATGACAATGACGAAAGAATAATATATTAAAATAAAACTTACAGTGTGGGATATTCGGAACATTGTTTATTTTTCACAGGGTTTGCACAGGGAAGAAAGAGAGTTCTTTTTTGAAAGACCAGAATATTGATACATGAGCTTGAAATACGGAAAATTACCTGTTGAGTGTATGTATACAAGTTTAGCAAATCTGTAGGTATACAACTTTAGATCAGGTGTGCATAAACTTGTACAGACGTAGAAGATTACAACAACGCACGTACTCTAACAATACTAAATCGTTGCGATCTTTAGCATAACACCGTCGACACCTAAAAGAAATCGGATTGAATCAATACCCGATGGAGTGCGTCCCTTTCGCTCTTTCGTCACTCCGCCGGTCCCTCGGGAAATTGAATCCGCGCCGCCTCAAGTGGCCCCGTGCGTCCATCAGTTTGTTATTCCGTCTGTTTGTCGTCGAAATGTTGTTCTATCGGCTCCCCCCGATTTCTACTTGACGAGATTCCTTGCGTATATATAGTTTGCGTTCCGCATATCCAGATTTGAGAGCCGAAACGGATTCTGGGAACTGTATATTTGATTTTAGCGTAAGATTAGAAGTTGTCCAACACTTTGCTTCGTAGCATATTCGGTCCAATTCTGAAGTTAGTAACTCCAAAGTTGTTGAAGATATTCAGGAATTTATTATTGATCTTGATCAGTATGGAGAGAGGGCAGAAGAGATAATTCGTTAGGCATTAAATTATTAACTGGAGTGGACGAATGTCCGGTAAAATTATTGGGAGGTGGATTCCCTCTCGTTTCATCATCCACAACAGAATAATCTGGTAGTTTTGAGCCAGTTGATTGGGTTAATGATGACGTACCCAAGTACATTATAAACAGTTGTTTTTGACAAACCTGCCACCACAAGCAATCCAGAAACCTTCTCCATGGGCTGAGAAATTGACCACTGGGCCCAAATATTCCGGCTTCATTTTCTTCTTCCCACTTTGATCCATCTCTGGACTTCTCTCCACCTGTGATTGAAAGACTCTTCACAACCATTTCTAAATGGTGATGAAGAAAGTACACACACAATTTAGCATCCTGATTGATCCCTTCGAGGCTTACGACACAATATACTTTGGCATCATCGGTTTTGGGTTCGTCTCGAGAGCTAGTCAGAAGGTTGAAACGCTTTGTTGCTTTTTTTTTTTTGGTTTTACCATTTCAAACTGGCCCCCAAAAGTGCTCTTCATATTGCCGTCGCTATGGAAAAAATATTACTTTCCACTTTTTGGAATCCTTTTGAGAGCTAGGTAAGCGTTTGAAAAGTGTAGTAATATGGTATATTTGTGTAAGTGTGAACGTAGCTTTATAAGGTACTTTAGACACTCCCGATTTGACACATGACAGTCAGATTCGGAGAAATGAACAAGCGTGTTTTTGTAAAAAAACTAGTTAGTAAATGTTCTTTAAAACATCTTGTAAATAACTGTAAATAAAAGTGTAAATAACAAAACGAGTGTTTAATTGAAGTCAAATAAGACAGAAAGCTTTCACTCTAATAGCTTATAAGTGATCTGAAGCTATTTAAGCGGATGACCTCACAATTGTTGTAAAATTCCAAAATCTTCTGGAATTAACACAGATTGATCATCTGAGGCTCCATCAAAAGCTCTCACGAACCGACGCGACGCCGCTGTCCAATTCACTCCCATGGCGAATCCTTTTTCTCGAATCTCGTAATCGAGTTAGCGCAACTAAACAAACTCGATGAACAAGAGACAAGATGTGGTTAACTTTCTACTTTAGTCTTACCGGAGAGTTCTGGAACGGACCGGAACGTAATTGCGTTAGACGACTCCGAAGGACGTATGTGTGGAAAACGAACTTACTGCGGTGCTCAAGTTGTTAATCTTATAGAAAAAATAATTGCAACTTTCATGCTACTGTCGTGTAACCGAATCGTCGTCCTCGTAAACTCCCCGTGAATTAACTCGAACTGGACATGGCCGAATCTATAAATCTCCGTTTAAGACTCGAGTCCATTCTGGAGCTGGTAAATCTAAATCTACTAACAAAGGGCGGCCATTGTTCATGATAAATTTGACGGAAACTATAATATGATGAAATGCAACTGCTGCTCTCCATTATGCGGATGCGTTTCGCCGGATTAAGGAGTCTTCGCACGCCCCCCCTTTTGAAAACGCAGCGTTAACGTTATATTTTACGCGTTGATTCTCTAACTATGCTTGTTCATTATTTTTGAATACACCCTGATGTAACAGAATTCACCTTACCTGGTGGCTTGAGGGGACGATCCTTGAATAAGAACGAAATACATAAATAACAACCTCAACATCAAAATTATTTATTAATCAACACCGTTTTCCTAGATAAAATTCGGTAAGAAGTTCATTTTCCGGATAAAACATTTTCCACTATTGTCGTCGTTTTCCGCGAAAAAAAAACCAAAGCTTTTCGCACCAACTACAATGGTATAAGCTTTCCTTTGTGTCTAAGAAAAATAGGTTAACTTCCGCGAAACGGAGTATTTCCTTGTTTGGATTTCCGGGACTACGAAAGGAAAATGTTTGCATTTTTCTGATTAAAATGTTAAAAATTTATTTGGCCGAGTAACTCGGGTCTCATTCGGATCTCTCGCCCTGAAACAATGACGGTAAAATAAAGAGCGGATTATGACAATGGTATTAGACAGGGTCTAATTTATTTTGGAACCCCGTGTACTAGGGTATTAGTTGTAGCGGTTATTTCGGGCATATTTTAATTATTAATTGATTTGTGCCGATGTTTGTCTTGAAGAAATTAATTTAAATTTAAATATATTCTACCTACTTGAGATAAATAATGTTAAAACACGTGCAATGTGCAAGACCTAAGACTACTTACTTAAAAAGACAAAGTCTGTCATTCATAATTTTCTAGAAATCTGCATCGTAAACCACAGACTGTGACGTGCGTATTTATCAATGAAACTGTGGTACAGAAAGTCGCTAGTGGGTAAACAAACATAGGCGCAGCATTTTTATTTTTCTTAATATTTTTTCTTTCACCAAAATTCAATCGATTACCCAAAAACTAAATATGGGAATTTGTGGGTCGTTTATAGAGTTCGATTCTTAAATTAAATCTTGATCTTGAAATATCGGGAAATTTGAGAACGACAATTTTCAAATTTGGAAACGATTTTTTTAGAACATAATATAAATTTGATTGTCTTGAGTAGGAATGCTATTTAAATGTATTGAAAAGTCTTTATTAATATTTTAGATTGGATATTTAAGTCTTTATTAATATTTTAGATGGATATTAAAAGTCAATAAAGTTCCATCAACATACTGTAATCTACTAAAATGCATAAGCTACTAAACAAATATCACCCTGTCGCAAGTTTGAACTTGAACTTGGAGATTGTTATATAAATATTAAAGGCAAACTATAAACAATGCGAGCAATCAACGGGAGCGACTTTCTACCTTAAGTTTTGCGTCACGATACAGAAAACCTACCCGATCTTCGTTACGTAACTCGGTTCAGATAATAAAACACTTTTATTAACTCTACGGTAATCACAATATATTTCTAAAATACGCCCGACAAAAATAATAATCGCAAATGCGTCTTCGAGGAAATATTAGACTCGACTGCTTATACGTGAAGACATCGTTAAAAACTAAAAACTATTCCGATAACTCGAGTGTTTGTGTACAATCGATAAAAGTATAAAAACTGCACCGACTCACGCACACAATCGAGTCGGCCGGATTCTTAAAGATAAACAAAATAATATGACTAAGAGGCAATTCGCCCCGTCGGCGTTTTTTCTTTTCGTGCGTCTCCAACATCCTCCCACCTGAGGAACGATAATCATCAAATTAACGTGACTCAAAAAAAAATTAAGAAAAAGGAGACAAACGCAAAGACTTGCCAATCACTCTTCTGGTAAATGTATACCTTGAAGAGGAAAAAAAACAAACATGATTACAACGACAACAACATGATTACAATAAACTTATTGCTAACCGAACTCGCCCCCAAATTTATACAGAAAACCTTGTGGGCGGTTTCGACACACGACCACTACGCGTAACCTTTACGGGTGCTCTGCTTTTAACTGACACTCCCGCACTTACACTCTCATCGGATGGAAGTACATCGGGCAGGTGTGACTCGTCTGGAGGCTCGATTGCGTCTTCTGGACCATCCCCTTGGGCCGCTGAATCAACACACTCGAGAGGGTAGAGTCGTTGAACGGGTCTCAACAGCTGACCCCTGGACGTAACTAACCTAACTAAACGGATTTGCTTGTCTTTACCCGGGATGAGTTCAATAACGCGCGCGAGCGGCCAGTCCATACGTTTGTCTTGGTCGTTCCCGATTAAAACTACATCACCCAACTTTAACGAGCCACGCGGTTTCCCCTCATAAAACATTCGTAATTGTCCTAAATATTCATTACGGAACCTATGGCGCAGATCATCTCTTAATTTTTGCTTGTACCGTAGTTTCCGACAAACTGAAGAGCGGTCCACAAGGTCATAATTCGGCAACCCGTGACCTTGCTGATCCATCAGAAACATCGCTGGAGTAAGTGCGCTCAACTCGCGCGGATCGCTGGATACATATGTGAGGGGCCTAGAGTTAATAACCATTTCACAATCACATATTACCGTTACTAAATCTTCGTAATCTAGACTGGCACGTCCCAAAACTTTACGTAACAACTGTTTCAGAACGCCGATTAACCTCTCCCAGAACCCTCCCCACCAAGGAGCACTTGGGGGATTAAATTTCCAAACGATTCTCTCCTTAACTGAAAATGTCATAACTTCCTGCCAGTTCAGTTGTGATAATAGATTTTCGGCACCCACAAAGTTGGTCCCGTTGTCGCTCCATATGGTTCTGGGCCGTCCTCTTCGCGCTACAAATCTACGTAAAGCTTGAATGAAAGAATGCGTAGACATAGATGTCACCAGTTCGAGATGGACCGCTCGATATACGGCACAGGTAAAAATACAAATCCATACTTTCTGACCATCCTTTAGGTATAGCGGACCAGCCATATCGACTCCAATTACTTCAAACACGCAGGCATCGCGTACCCTGTCCAATGGCAACGAAGGAACATTCACACGAATCGGTTTTGTACTGTACCTTTTGCAGACGTAACATTTCGAAAGTGTGGATCTTATTGCACGTCGTCCTCCTATTATCCAGTACTTTTCGCGAAGTTTACTCATGATTCCCTGAATACCAACGTGGGAAGAGTCAAAATGCTCCTTCAGGATCAATTTTTCCGTAACAGGGTGTTTCGAGGGCAATACAATCGGAAATCGTAAATCTTCAGTGTCTTCTCTATTGGAAATTCTTGTTTTCAAACGTATGATTTCATTTTCATCAAGAAAAGAACCAAGGTGCTTTATCTTTATATCATCCACCCCCGAAAAACTCTGACTTTGAACGAATCTAAAAATACACTTTTCTCCTCTCTCAATTTCTTCAACTGTCAAGTCGCCTACTGCTCTTTGAACTGGCCTTCTTGAATTGTGGACAAATCGCAAAATCCAGCTTATCATTCTAACAATTTTCAAATAACTGGAAAAATAAGACAAATGCCAGAAATCGATATTGCTATTCACCAGTGCGATTAATTTCTTCCTGCGTTCTTATGCAACTTTCGCCTCATCACATTCTACTTTCTGCTTAGACCACAAATTTGGTTCGTCGTACAACCACCTCGGACCCTCCCACCATTTTGATTCAACAAGTTGCTTAGGAGAGCACCCTCTAGAAGGAAGGTCAGCTGGATTTAGATCACCAGGTACGTGTCGCCATGAATTGGCGGACGTCAACAAACGAATTTCTGCTACTCGATTCCCTACAAATGGTCCCCATTCTTCTTGACGTTGAACCCAGGATAGAACAGTAGACGAATCGGTCCAAAAATACGCTACTGCTTCACTCTGTAGATTTTTTCTCACATCGTCATACAATCAGGCACCAATTACGGCGGCTAACAATTCAAGTCTCGGTATCGTTAATTTACGGACAGGAGCCACTCTTGCTTTGGCTGTCACAATGTGAACAGTTACTACACCATTCCTGACCACGCGGAGAAATATAACTGCTGAAAATGCTATTTTACTGGCATCACTGAAAATATGCAAACTGAGGTGTTCTACCCCTTCGGTACCAGTACCCATCCAACGAGGAATCTCTATTTCTTTCAAAAGCGGTAACCCTCCAAACCATTCTCGGAAGAGTCGTTCGGTGTCAGCATCCACTGGCTCATCCCAGGTCAGCTTTTTTTCCTATAGCTTTTGTAGTAGCAATTTAGGCACCAAGGTTGTGGGACAGGTGTAGCCGATCACGTCAAATACTCTCTGCGCCATGGAAAGTATTAATCTTTTGCTTACACTCACGTCATTAAATTCCGAGCTTCTCTTCAAGCATCCGTCACTGATTTTGATTACATCTCTAGCCAAATACCAATTAAGTCCAAGCAATGGTACAACAGCTGTCTCATCATTGTTTTCATCGTTGAACTCCCACCCTCTTAGATCGAAGTTAGCTTCCCTCATGATTCCGGTAGCTTCTCGTATAAAGCGCAATAATGTGGTCTTATCCGGAACACTAACCACGCAGTTATCAACATAAAATCCTCGTGCTAACCTCTTAATTGTATCTAGAGAATACTTGGTATTTCCGCTCTGAACTTTCTCCAACCAATCCATGAGGTGATGTTCAATGGTTGCCCCTAAGAGAAATGGACTGCTGTTCACTCCGAAGACGACACGTCTGTGACGATACACAATAAGGTTCTCCTCGGAATCTATCCACAGAAATCTTAAAAAATCACGGTCTCTTTCATGAACACCAATCTGCAGAAACGCTTTTCGAATGTCTGACACAACCCCAATAGGATTTTCTCGGAATCTCAATAAAATGGATGGTATTAATTCAATCAAATTTTGACCCTTTTCGAGACAATGAATTAGGGAAGGGCTGTCACTTTCTCTTGCTGATGCGTCAAATACGGGCCGGAATTTTGTTGTCGAAGAATCCTCTTTAATGACCGGGCGGTGGGGAAGATAATGCCCGTTTTCACTGAAACTGTTTTCATTATTTACCGGTTCAATGATACCCTCCGACAACCATTCTTGGAAAACAGCATCATAGGACTCCACAAGATTATCTTTCTTCAATTTCTTCAAGGTTGACTGTAATCTCTTTTCCGCAATCTTCAAATTTGAAGGTAAAGGACCGTGACCCTCTATCCAAGGAAGTCGAACCTCATATCGACCTTCAACATTCAGCATTACAGTTTCCTTAAAGAAATCTTTAGCTGCGGCAGCTCTTTCGTCTCTCGATTCCTTTTCCGACGGTTCAGTAATACCCAGTGTATCAAGTTCCCACAAATTGGTTATGTAAGTATCATTCAGCAACAAAGATAAAGTTGTTGCTGCCAAACTGGAACTGGACCTGTCCTCTACAGCCCCGCCATCGGTGACTTTGCCCAAAAGTGTCCAGCCTAATAGCGTTTCGATGGCAACCAAACCACATTTTAAAATACGACGATTCCTTGTATAGAGTTTTCCAACTACATCGGCACCGATCAGTAACTCAATGGGTGAAGAATCTTGACTGTCATATACCTGTATATTTAATTATTTTAGCTCAGCCATCCAAGGTCCACAACCTACAGCTGGAACACTGGTACAAATAACCGGCTGATCTAACACCTCGAATTTACATGCATAATTTTCGTGACAAAGTCGAACATCATAACATTTGTGAGACACCTGTGTAACAACTCCTCCAAAAAGCCCATGTGCAATCAATTCCTCTCTTTTGGAGGCGTATCCCAACTGCGTAATAGTAGATTTTAAAAGATACGATCTTTGTGATCCAGTGTCTATGAGCGCACGTATTTTACGACATCCGGTTTCTGACTTCGCGGTCACCCGTAAAGTTTGCAAAAAAACCAAACAATTCGCATTATTTGTAAGGGTTTGCTCAGCAATATCTTTGGCACCTTTATCGTCCCTATTAGGATTCGCCGGGCCGTTTGGGACTGTCTTATTTATAGAAACTTCTGGACACATTAAAGCTACGTGCGCTCGTCCGCAAACGATACATGTTACTCTAGATCTGCATCTCATAGACAAATGACCAACCTTAAGGCACTTAAAACAAACCTTCTTTTCTCTACATACCGTTTTCTTTTGATCAATCGGAAATTTTTGTGCTTTAAAACAACTATCGCTAGCATGCGCCCCGTCACAAAAAATGCATTTTGTTACGTCAGAGTAGTTCATCAATCCGGCAGCAGTAGGTAACATTGTCTCGGGAGATTTTAATTTTTTCTCATTTGAAATATCTTTTCCTGAGATAGCAGAAAGCCCTAGACCCTGAGCAGCCAATGTTACCCGTTGCTCATTTTCTACTTCACCCCTAAGAAACTTCATTAAGCTTTCAAGCCGAAATTCCATAGATAAATTTCCTAAATCATTAATTCGCGACCTCTGCCAGACTCGCAATAATTCCGACGGCAAACATGACTCTATGAGGGGAAACAACATCGCCGAACATTTTTCCGACGCGACCCCTAACGTTTCTAATGCCCTCAACTGCGTTTCTAGCCGATCGTATAAAGCTGACAAATCTAGTTTACTCTTGAAAACCGCGTTATTTATTATTAGTGCGAGCATTTCCCTAACATACACTTCTATCTGTAGGTCCTCCCGACCGAAACGCGATTTTAGTGCATGCACTACTTTTCCATAATTTTCGCCGATCGCGGGAAAGCTTTCAACCAACTGTCTTGCCCTACTACCAGGGACGGTTGATTGTACTAAATATTGGATCTTATCGTTAGCGTCAATATCCGGATCTAAATCAATTTTACTGAACTGACCCCAAAATGGCAACCATTCACGTATATTGCCATCAAACTTTGTCAGCTCTATTCTCGGTAATTTGAATTTTCGCCTACCTGTTTGATTTGCGATGCTACTACCCGCCACAGATCCCCTCTCGCTGGCACCATCACCATCACTCTGTGACGTAGTGTCTGCCGACTGCTTGATACTATGGTAGCGAAGTTTCAAAACCACGAACCGTTTCTTGTAGGCATCCGTCGAATCCATCTCGGCTGCAAATATCATTATCTGCTGTTTCCAGAACTTCCTGTTTGCCACGCAACATTTCCCAGGACACATTAACTGCTGGAAGGACAACACTTCTTTCCTTCCATTTTTAAATAAAACCCGAGAAAGTATTTGACACACTCTGTATAGTCACTGCGTATTTTGTCTATTAATTACCGAGAGTCCTGTCACGGTCGCCACTATTTTGCGTCACGATACAGAAAACCTACCCGATCTTCGTTACGTAACTCGGTTCAGATAATAAAACACTTTTATTAACTCTACGGTAATCACAATATATTTCTAAAATACGCCCGACAAAAGTAATAATCGCAAATGCATCTTCGAGGAAATATTAGACTCGACTGCTTATACGTGAAGACATCGTTAAAAACTAAAAACTATTCCGATAACTCGAGTGTTTGTGTACAATCGATAAAAATATAAAAACTGCACCGACTCACGCACACAATCGAGTCGGCCGGATTCTTAAAGATAAACAAAATAATATGACTAAGAGGCAATTCGCCCCGTCGGCGTTTTTTCTTTTCGTGCGTCTCCAACATTAAGCATGCCATGATCATCACTTTTTTTAGTATAAATACGCTAACGAACGATAAGTTCTTCACACTTTGGTCTCACCTCCAGCTCCCAAGGTTAGCCACTTGACGACTGCCTTCTGGGTTTTATCCGCTCCTAAAGTTAGCCATACGACTGCTTTAGGTTCTAGTCCTTTCCTTCCTAACCTGGCACCGGTTAGTCACTTGACGACTGCTAGGACCAGGGGTTTCACAACCTCCATAGTAAAGTCTTGACAAGAAGTTTGTCAGATTGTTGAGAAAGTCAAGTGTCTAAATAGTCAGTTAAAAAATTTAGTGAAATCTCTTAGTGCTCTTAAATAAAACCCAACCCTTAAGAAAAACTATAAATTATAAGACAGTAAACAAAGACCTATAAACAGTAGCTCAAATCGAGAAAACATGCGTACCGTAGTAATCGGGTATAATAGAAACTCATTTTTTTTGACCAATAATTATTGTTAAAGTTTTATCGTTAATACATTGTTATTGTTATAAACTAAACGTGCTTACTTTATCATCTCTCCTTACCCCACGTAACGCGGTTCCGGTCTACCTCAGTTACCCCCCGGCACGCTAAACAAGGCGTGTCCTCGCGAGTAGAACATCCAGTGGTAGAATTAAAGGAAGAGAACTGAGAATTAAAGAAAGGAGCACTGAGATCCCGTCATAGTACTAACCGCGACGCGGCTCTTCTCTGAGAAGTTATTCTTTAAAGAAATCACGCTACCCCCTAAGTTAGTCGTGACAATACATTCAAATTTTTTGTTCAGACTGATTGGGTACCAAGACTGGTACTTAGGTATGAAAAAAGGTAGCGACTATTTCGAACACCAAGACTCTGGCACGCGCAGCCACAGAATTGACGCTGGAACGTATGGAAACCGGTTTACGTGACTAAAATAAATTGGAACTAACTAAAAGTAATCGAAAGTTGTTTGAATGGCTAACCAAGAGTAACAAAAAACACCAAAACGGGCTAAAACGTATAGAAACAGATTAAAAATATGGAAGCAAGTTAAAACTAACCTAAATAAACTGAATTTTGGCGACTAACCAACACTAACCAAAAATATTAAAATTGGTCAACGAAACCGGTAAAATAAGTTGGAACTAACTCAAAGTAACCGAAAATTGATTGAATGACTATAACCAAAACTAAGTAATAAAAGCCAAACGGGCTAAAACCTATCAGAACACATTAAAAATGTTAAAGTAAATTAAAACTAACTAAAATTAACCGAATTTGCCTATTAACCAGAAGTAACCAAAAACGTTAAAATAGCTTATAGCGTACTATCACCTGATCAAATGGCTGAAATATATTAAAACCAACTGATATTTCTCGAACGTTGATTGAACGACTAACCCAAAGCTAACCAAAAGCACCAAAAAGAGCTAAAACGTATCGAAACATTAAAAATATTAAAAATATTAAATTAAGTTGAAACGTTTCAATAATTAAATGGAGTAGGACTAGTGATTTCGCTATTGAAAAATCAAAATAATAATCACAGCAATAAAAAACTCAAAAGAACAAAACAAAGCAAGGATAGAGATTAAGAAAATACTGGGCAAAATTATTTTGGAACATTTTTGACAAGTTTTTAAGTCATAAAATTTAATTTTAAGTATACAACGCTTATTTAAACAACTAGAGAAATGTCTTTGTCATACCTATGTATGTTAAGGCTTTTGCGCCAACTTCGTCGCGTGGCTACGTCACGACAGAGCAGCTGTCAGTAAAAAAATCCGGTTGATGTAACCATCCTTCTCTAGTTTATTATTTTTGACCTCCACTAACGTGAACTCGATGACACAAAACGAAAACGTCTCGAGTTCAATGTCGAGGTTACTCCCGTAAATATAAACCTTTTCCATTCAATTTGCAAAATATACCTCCTATTGAACAGTAAACATTAACGATAAATGCCTACATCAATTCCCTTCGTTACAAATTATTTTCCTATTTTCTTTAATATCGGACCAGTTGTTGCTTCTATACGAACATCAAACCTCTTTTATCTCCGAGCTTGAAAGGAAAACGGCTACTTTTACTTTCTCTCCTGGATCTAAACGTTTTCATCCACACACACATGGCCGGGGCGAAAAACAACGCAAAATAAATGAAGAGGTAAAAACCTTTAAACATTTTGCCGACAGAATTGCGCTCGCCTGTTTTTCTTTTTCCAGTTTTATGGCAAATCTTCGACAAAGGGAGTTTTTAAAACCTCGTGTGCTTTTAATCGAAATAAATGATTTTTAAATCTCTTTGGAAATGTTTATACTGGTACTGGTATAGACAGTCATTTTGTTTAAGTCGAAATATAAAGCAAATCATTTAAAATTTAAATGAAACAAATAAAAAGAACATTTTCGGGACAAATTAAATTTTATAAAATGTATAAGTAGGTATTTGTTTACTACCCTGTAGATGCAAAATATACAGAATACTAAAAACACCCTGTAGCCTAGTCATCGTATGACTTTCAAATGAACAGCAGTTTATTAAATGTATTACATTAATGTATCAATATAATATTCAATAACTACTTAATTCAAATTCAAATTCAAAAATACTTTATTAGTCCAAAATATTTATAAATTTTTATCGACAAAGCATGAGTACATATAAATAAGTTTAAAATACATACAACCAGAAAGAAAGCTCAATGTACCCCAACAAAAGGTTCATTACCGGAAAAATCTAAGAATACCTCATAGCGTGTCCCGGTAGAACTCCTTCAAATTGTAGTATGCTTTACTCAGGAGCAATTTCCTAATCAAAAAGCGAAAGGATTTTAGAGTCTGTATTGATTTCAGGCTGCTCGGCAGGTGATTGTATAATTTACGACCATCACAAATGAGAGATTTCTTAATAATGGGATAGGTAGAGGTAAATTAAGGTTCTGACGAGTATTGTAAAGAGGAGAAGGATCCTGAAGCCTAAAACGATTTTTAAAACTAAGAGTAGATGTCTCCAGAATCAAAAGCGATGTAAGAGTTAAAATTTTTTGAGCCACAAAATGAGGCCTACAAGAATCTTTCTGACTTATGTTGACAATAAATCGAAGTGCTTTTTTGGAGAACAAAGAGCATATTCAAAAGTCCCTGATTGGAAACACCCCATATCTCGAGTGCAAAAAGTGCAAAATATAAACTTCGCGCTAGTTATTAGGCCCAACTCCTCCCTAACAACTCTAATAGCAAAACAGCCGGATGAAAGTTTCTTAGTCAGCGTTAAAATATGGTCCTCAAAATTTAGCTCATCATCAATTAGCACGCCAAGAAACTTAGACACTGAAGCATCCGGAAGAGGATTCCCATTTCCTGAACTCCCACCGGATTCCTATTCTGCCACAATATTGAGGTGTCGTCAGCAAAAATAGTAAAGAGTTCCGAGGTTTTAAGATAGACAGGGTAATTGATATATTATAAGAACAGGATGATGCTTGCAAATTACCTGGAAAGAGAACAACTCTACATAATGAATACGTTTTTCAAAAAAAGACCTCACAGAAAATGGACCTGGGGCTAGCCCGGATGGAAATACAAAAAATTAAATAGACTACATGCTAATACCAAATAAACATATCGTTCAAGATGTCGACATTCTGAACTCCTTTACTACGGGCAGCGATCACAGATTAGTTTGGTGCAAGATCGTAATAAACACAACATTGGAAAGAGCAGAAAGTTCAACAGCACCCAATACCGTGTAGATCCTGGTACAATAAGAGACAATAAGTCAATATGTAACAAAAGATTGACGGAACGGCGAACAAAGGAAACAACATCACTACACGAGAGCTTGGACGAAACAAACAGTAGACTGATAAAAACATTGAAAAAAACAACCGCATGTTTAGTAACATCAAAAACTAAAAGAATAGAAAAGCTTACAACACAAACCAAACAGCTACTTGAAAAAAGGAGAGAGCTTATTAAAGACAACAAAAGAAATACAGTAGAGTATGCCGACCTAAACAAAACAGGAAGGAAAATGGCCAAGCAGGACATAAGAAAACATCAAGAGAATGAAATGGAAGAATTGATACAGCAAAACAGAGGCTTGAACATCTTTTAAAAAGAAAACGCACATAGAAAAGATATAATCAAGCTGAGAGACGGACAGGGTAACATAACAGTGGATCGAAGAGAGATACTCAAGGTAACATGTTTGTACGAGTCCAAAATAGACAATGAGGATGCCAGAAGAGCAAATAACGACCAGAAAAACAGGCTATGTAATGTCGGCTCCGAGGATCTACCAGAGATTGAAGAAGAAGAAATTCGGAAAGCTTTAAACCAATTAAAAAACGGAAAGGCAGCAGGTGACGATACCATCATACCGGAAATGCCTACTAGTAAGGGAGCTTAAATCACTGTTTAATACATGCCATATCGAGGGAAAAATACCACAGGATTGGAACATCGCGATAGTCATTACTGATATATAAGAAAGATGATCCAAGCAACCTAGAAAACTATAGACCAATCAGCCTGCTATCACAGATCTGCAAGTTATTTATGAGAATAATAACAAACCGCCTTGAATACAAACTTGACACATACTAACCCTATGAGCAGGCGGGCTTCAGAAAAGGCATGAGTACAATAGATCATCTCCATACCGCAAAGATACTGAACGAAATAGCAACGGAATATAACATCCCAATATGGGTCGCCTTCATAGACTTTAGAAAGGCCTTCGACACAGCTGAATTTTGGACAATTATCAGGTCAGTGAAAAATGCAAGAATAGACCAACGATATACTAACATTATACAAACACTAAATGACCGCTCAAAAATTAAAGTAAGGTTACATGAAGACACTGACGAAATCCTGATTAAAAGAGGCGTTAGGAGACATTGTGTCACCCAAATTGCTTACACTGGTGCTAGAGTATGTTTTCAAAAGCCTACACTGGGAAGACAGCGGAATTAATATATCGGGAGAAAAACTCAGTAACCTAAGATTTGCTGATTACATTGCCATTTTTGCCCCAAACAGTGAAGAATTAGAACACATGCTTATAGAACTACAACAAGAAGCAAGAAAAGTGGGCCTAGAAATGAACATTTCTAAAACCAAATTCATGACAAACTAACGGACAAACATAGAGAGTATAAATGTGCTAGGACAACAAGTAGAGAACTGTTATATCTACCTAGGTCAAGAAATAACATTGGGAAAAACTAATCAAGAACTTGAAATTAACCATAGATTACATCTAAGATGGGCTGCCTACGAGAAGATGGGACACATCTTCAACTCCAACCTACCCCTCAAACTAAAAACCAAGGTGTACATGGAATGCGTTCTCCCAGTAACAGTCTACGAATGTGAAAGATGGGTTCTAACAAAGAAAATCTTAAATAAAGTAAAGATACACCAAAGATCAATAGAACGAAAAATGCTAGGAATAACGCTTAAAGATCATAAAACCAATGAGTGGATGAGAAATAGAACCAAGGTTGAAGATATAGCGAGGCGAATAGGTAGTCTTGAATGGAACTGGGACATGATGCCCGAAATGCAACCAACTGGCGCAGAAAAACAACAAAATGAAGGCCGTGGGGGGGGGGGGGGGGAAGAAAAGAAGCACCGGCAAACCACCACAAAAATGATATAATGACATCAGAAGAACAACCGGACTTAACTGGTACAAAGTGGCGCAAAACAGGGAAAACTAGAAAAATACGAGAAGAAGAAGAACAGGATAGGACCCGAAACAGAGCCCTGCGAAACTCCGCAGTCAACTCCCAAGATAGAAGACCTTTCTCCTGAGATTACCACAGTCTGAGAACGCCCCTTAAGATAAGATCTAAACCAGGAGTCAGCCACATCCGGGAAGCCATACCTCTCAAGCTTTGCCAGCAGTATTCTGTGATCCATGCCTTGGACAGTTCACAGAGCATCGCTGCACATGTACCACCCTGATTCAATTCAAAATAAACACTCTCAAGGAAATTGTAAATGGCATCAAGGGTCTCTTTCGATGTTTGAAACTCAAATTGCTTCTCAGTTATCAGGTTGACGGACTCAAAGTAGCGCCAGATTCTTTTCTTTACAAGTTTCTCTATAACTTTGGATAGAGTTGGTAGTAGAGAGACGGGGCGGTAATTAGATGGGTCTTCCAAGTCACCATCCTTAAATAGTGGGATCACCAAGGACAACTTCAGGCAAGCAGGAAACACTCCCCTCCACCAAGACTCATTGATACAAGCAGAGCGCGCATCCAGAGCGCTATCAGGCAGCTGCGAAAGAACTTCGGCAGAGATTTTATCGCCTCCACACGATTTTTTGTTTTTTATGTCAGAAATTATCTCCACAATCTCCTGTTTGTATGTTTCGACAAAGCCAAATGAGCCAATGGTAGATATACTTCCGAGATACGACAACGGGTCAGATTTAGGTGATAAATCCTTTGGAAGATAATTTGCTGCGTTACAATAAAACTTATTGAGGTGTTCTGGATCAATATTAGGACCGTTGTGAGATGGCTTAAGATTACGGGTGGTGTATACCATCAATTTTCAAGAAATTTAGCAATTACATAATAATACCACATTGCCTGATCTTCCGCTGTCAGACGTGGAAGAAATTGAGGATTAAAACTTAGCAGCAGTGGAAGTGAATATGAGGAAATGCTTCAACACCCCAATAGTTCTTCCAAGAAGATCTGAATGACCTGATATGGGATTTGGGTCTATCAAAGCAACCATCTGAACTTTTAGCATCCAGGTTAAAAGAAAAGAACTGTCTAAAGCCAGATATAAGAATAACAATTTATAGAAGATGATCCAATTTGCTTTGTCCAATTTGTACCAGTTCATAGACAGATCCAATAGTTTGTTGCACAATGGCAACCGATATGCTTCGATTCCTATCACCCACTCAACAAAACTAAAAGAAGAATATGAAAATTTTGCTATGATGAGCATCAGTTTTCTATTTGAGTGGATCTGAAAATGGTGACCTTCTTGCTTGGACAGCATAGTGGGTAAACCAAATACGCATGCTTTATTTGCTTGTGAGATAGTAGGGCTGGAATAGGATGAATTGGCAATAAGACAACGCATGACTGTAGGTGCCTCCAGGATCAAAATGTTCCGGAAGTAAACTCCCCGGCCATTTGGATCTCCAGGCGCTGGGTGGCCCTTCATGCAACGTTTCACTAGCAACAAAGATACCGAACCAATTTAGAAAACACACTACCATGGCACAAGGCAAGGCTCTCCCCACCATATCGAACATCAACACTACCATGGCAGAAGTTAAGTTTTATCACCGTGATATTCGTGGAGTAGGTACGCAAAAGTCATTGAATTCAGACATAAGATCACCAAATCATCTTTACTAAAGCTAGAGGCTAAAGATGAGGCTGTTGTTGCCGATTCCCCAATTGTACAACCAGGTTTTAAGAAACACTGAATTTCTGACCAAATTCAAAACGTACACGACCAAGAAACCTATCATTACATCTCCCACCAATCAACAGAAGTTTAGGACGACTATCTTGAGGTCTCTTGGAATTTGTCGGCAGCACAGTGGAGTCTTCCAAATAAGGCAGTTATGGATTGGAGCAAGTAACGCACTTGGCAGAAGCACCAACTGTTTCAGTATTTGCAGTGTTGAATGAGTCTAGATCGTGCTTCAGTTTGCAAATCTCATTACTATACATGTGGTTATCTAATTGCAGTACATTTATTGATGTCACCATATCTCTGTTTAAACTTTGGAGTTCAAGTCTTTATGAAATTTAGATATGGATGTGGCCTATGTATTTATTGAGGTTTCTAATGCTTCCTTTTCAGCAGCTAAGGTAAGCATTTGGTTTTTAAGTTTAACTGCCTTAGCCTTATGAACATTTACAGATTCAACCAAATTATTTTCCGCTTCAAAGACCTCATCCTGGAAATCTTCAGTTTTCTTTCGTTGTAAAAGCTTTTTCCAAAGTACTAAGGTCAGAGCTTATCTTGTCAGTTTTTTCCTCAAGAATGGCTCTTACGTCATCCTTTTCTGCTTGTTGTTAACTTTGTTCATCGAGCTTAATTTTCAGTAGAACGATTTTCTTCTCGGAATTCCTCCAGTTCATCATATAATGGATTTGGAAGTTCGTCCTTTCCAAATCTTCGTTGACAATCAGAAGAACAGTATATTTTCTGGTTGCTCAATTTTGTGTGACTCTTAAAGTCTCTTTGCAAGTAACACAACAAAACTAGACATGAGACTAATTTGCCCAACATTTGAACTTGAATTTTGCCGCCATTTATAAGTTTAAATTATTATCCAATGTACAAGGTTTAGTAAAATCTAAACAACCACGTAAAACAAAGAAGAAGGTTCAAAATGTCTATTAAATCCCATGTAAGTATTTTATTTAAAACAAACTTTCGTTTAAATCGGTTGGTTTTATTCATGGCAGTTCCCCGCCATGGAAACTGTTTCGCTCGACATAAACTTACCTCGTTTTTTTCCCTCCAAATGCTAAACCCGATATTAAACAAAGATATTCGGAAAAGTTTCGAAGCCATTCGAGTGCCAAAAAGTTCCGTCGAACGTTTTCGCAAACTTTTTGCGACTCGCACAATAATGGCATTCGAAAACTCAAACCGTTTCGACTGTATTCTTCTAAAAAGATCCTTTTTTTGCGTGTTTTGAATAGTTTATTGAAGATTCGTTTAAATTTTCACATCGCTAGAATATTCCCCCGGGCTCGGTTTATTGTTAGTTATCTAAGGCAAGTAGGTACTGTTTCAGATTCGATCTTGATCGATTTTCTAAACAAACAGAGATGTGCTCGTAGGCACCATAATTTGCCATAGGGGCTAGTTCTAAAGTGACCTTGTAAATAAAACAAAAACCTTTAGCATTATATGAATCTTTTAATAAGTTATTTTACCTGAAAATAACTGGAAGCTCATAAATAAACAAAATATAAACATTAAATGATTGTATGTAGTCAATGCTACGATATGGATAATATATGTCGATCTTGAAGAATATCACAAGAATAATACTCTTAAAAACTAAAGCATTGCATAAACAGTTGTAATTCCAAACTAGTATATGATTATAAACATAATATTGAAGCTATGTGCAGTTAAATGCTCATTAAAGTCCCTGCGGAACTGCTACGTATGAGCTCGGTTAGCTGAGATAACTCTGATATGATAAACAGTAACATACAAGCAATAATAACAGGATAAATATTACCTTAATGTCCACCTATAAGCTACTATGTACACTATATTCACCAATTGATGAGCAGCGTTCAATCGTTCAGAGTTTATCTTCCAGCACAGGGAAAATCACTTTAAAACACTTGTTAACTCTCTTGCTAGCTTCTATATACAATGAACCTCAATTTCTTGCAAATAAGAATGGCTTGAATGTAGTAGTTTGATATGGTATGCAGTTATTGCATAATGGCATGACATGGATGCCTTGTGAAATGCGGTTTTTTGATACACGCATAAATGCTTATAAAACACGCTATGCAGGTAGCACAGGTAAGCTGAAGTCCGCGTGAGGGAAATAGCATTTGTGAGATCTTGAGATATTAACAGACAAGTGCCGGGTAATCCTTATTACAATAAGGCCAGAGTATAACAAACCAGTGTTATACTTTGATAAAGCATAGAGAATGTTGGACACCCATAGACAAGACCAATGGGAACGCTAGCACAGCGACGGTTCAGCGTTAAAGATGTTGTGATTGTAAACGTGTGTGTTTACTTACTTGGGACTCGAGACAAGACTCGATTACTTGTGGTTCGAGACAAGACTCGATTGTGAGAACTCCCATGGGCGATTGACATGGGGCGCTAGTACAGCGATGGTACAGCGTCTTACTTGAGAGAGAGAGAGTGATTGCAAACATGTGAGTTTACTTACTTGGGTTTCGAGACAATACTCGATTACTTGTGGTTCGAGACAAGACTCGAATGTGATGAACTTCCATGGACAAGACCAATGGGGACGCCAGTACAGCGATGGTACAGCGTCTTACTTGAGCGCGATTGATTGCGAACATGTGAGTTTACTTACTTGGGTTTCGAGACAATACTCGATTGTAGAACTCCCATGGGCAATTGCCAGGGAGGACGCTAGTACAGCAATGGGACTGAGAGATTAATGGCAGACAATGTGCCGATAAATACCGTTTCTTGTAGGCTTGAGATGACGATGACTATGGCTGGATACCACATTGTCACTTGAGTAGAGAACTAGAGAGATTAGGAGACCTCAAAACGTGAAACCTGCCGCGGCGTGAAACGGTAGCGCTCTTCAGCGCAGCCATTTGGTTGGAGCATCTTGATGCTACTGAATTCTAGAACATGATAACTAGATCAATTCGAAGGAGTTGTTACCGCCCCTTGTCACCGCCCCTTCTGGCGGAATAATCTACATGCTCCGGAAATAGAAAGAGCAATAATGTAAATATAGAGATAATGTGTAAAAACTTAGCATGACCGGTTGTCTAAATTAATATTATGAATTTTAACACAAACCTGGTCGAAATCTGCTGGCTAGTTTTCGTGAAATTCGATTATTAAAGATCGGAATTTTAGGGACCCCTAGAATTATGGCTAGGAAGTTTTAGGATGGGTGAAGTGGCTATTCTGTAGGAAGCGCTGCATGTGATTGGTCGACTCGGCGTAGGTTGAGTCAGATGAGTAACCGTTGTTACAACAGATGGCGCTACGAATATCGCCGGGGTACAGCGCCTTTCCTGTAGAAAGCGCTGTGATTAGTCAGATGCCCATCGAGGCCGCTCTACATTTAGGTTTCTAGACTGGCTGATGTAGTGGATAAACGTTGTAACAGAGATGGCGTTAGTAAAATTGTACAAAATTAAATCGTTAGATTTGAAAAGGTGTTCAAATGGTTTTTGAACAGGTACACGTACTATTATGGTTTTTAAATGTTTTATTTACGAAAGAAACACATAAGGGCAGGTACTAAAAAATAAATGATGGCACGCGCCACTTAATTCTAATAGAATAAGTAAAGGAAGACGAAATCACTGCTCAGCCCTGACTTAAAATTAGAGATGTTTACATTTGTGTCTAGCCACAGCAGAGCAATCATTTAACCCTCAGTTTACCCATGTCTTTACGGTGCAATAAATAATTGCTTTCAAGTGATCTGGTGGCTGATTCAGTGGTTAGATGCTGGGAGTGGAATACAGCAGCCCGGGTTCGTTTCCCGTCGGTGTTCTTTAAGGTTATGTTTGTAAAAAGTTCTTTCTTTATTTGGGCATGCCTTGGGTTATTTTCTGTTGGTTGGCGCCCCGTAGCGAGCGAAGCGAGCGGAGGGCCATATGTGAATTAATAGTTAACGTTTCATTGGCTTCATTAAACACAAGTGATTTTTATACATAGATCTCCATAAGCAAATTTAAGGTCTATTCTGGATCTCAAGATTACCGACGCCAAGACCGGCGCCGGTCGTAAGATAGGTTTTGCGTCCTCGACTTAGACTTATATTCTCATTTTTAACCTTTTCTAACCCAAACTAACGCAACATTTGATATTTTCCCTAACATTTTTCTTAGCTTTTATACAGACCGATATAAAGGTATATACAAAGCTACCTAAAAAGTAATCCGAACTGTATAAATCTGTCTAAAATGCTGTCCAACTTGTCATGGGCGCCGGCAGAAGGGGACAAGGTGGGCAGTTGCCCCCCCCCCCCTCCCCCTGAAATATTAAATTAAATTAACACATAAAAGTACACTTTAAATTCATTAAAATTTAGAATAACTACCTACACTGTTAAACAGTTGTTTAGACACTTTTTATACGGACCTTTATAGAAGTGT
>MU183975.1:105031-159140 GCA_016904865.1 Pissodes strobi
TAGAACCTAGCAGCATCAAAATTTTTCCACATTTTGACAAACGGGGGAAAAAATTCAAATTTTTAACACGTCATAACTTTCCCCAGAAAAGTGTGCAAAATTTTAAAATCGGTGTGCAAAATTGTGCAAAATTTGCCGATTCGAGTGGCATCAAAATTTTTCAATTTTGTAACAGACGGGGGGGGAACGGTCAAGTTTGCCCCCCGTATAAAAAACAGCCCTAGTTTTCCTTGTGTAAGTGTGCAAAATTTTATTTTCGGTGTGCAAAATTGTGCAAAATGTGTGCAAAATTATGCTTCATTTATTTTTAAAATTTGTTTAATACGGGGGGCAAACTTGACCGACCCCTAGCAATGTGAAACATCCATTTTAGCAATAGCTTTTCTTCGTCACTAGTGAGAATTGTATCGGGACCAATTGTCCTTTCAATAGGCACTTTTTCATTTACTTTTCCTATTATAGCTGTCATCGGGACTTTAAAAACTTTACTAGCTCAGGCAGCAGGCATTCCATTTCTAACAGCATTGACCGCTTGTTCCATGTCTTCCTCCGAATATTGGAATCTTTTGGCTTGGTTCATCTCATACTTTTCTACTGAAAAAAATTTACCGGTTATAGACATACTTGGTACCAAATATCGACACCCTAAATAAGTTGTTACCATAGCGAAAAGTTAGGTATCGATAAATGGTACGATCAATATAATTTATTTTAAAATATCTAGGAAGAATAAGACTAAATTTGAGACTCTAAAAACGGATGTACCAGTTATCGACAGCGCAAAAATTTAAATTTACATAAATTTTATGCCAAATTATTGTCAAAAATCATAAATCTTAAACATAATATATGTATATACATTTGCCTCCATAAAGTAACCTAAATATTTCAAGCTTAAACTACCATAATTCACTTACATGTTTCTGATCAGTTCTTACAATGATCTGCATCAAAACAAGTGTCACTGCAGAATGGCGCATCAATTAAAACATTTCCAGAAGAAATGTTTTCTGTATTATCGACCTATGTTTTTGAAATTTGGTAGGGCAAACCTTCTTATTATGATTTGACCATCGAATTCTTATTTTTTTGATGTTTAGCAGAAAAATGTCGGGACAGTGTCGATAATTAGGACTTTGACCTTATAAAATCTGTTGTGTGGCTAATAAATACCGTTTTCGATACCGTCTCTGCTGTACACAATTATCGTTTTTTTTTTGGTAAAATCTTATATCGACATTTATTTAAGAGACTATGTGCATGTATGAACTCTTCCAGATTTTCTTTCAATCGTTTTATCCGTCATTATAAGCTACTGCAGCTAGAATTACGTCAAAAAATGGATTTCAAAACTCGTTTCGCCATTTACTGCGATCATATTATCATGAAATTAATGGGTGTGTTAATACATTTAAAATTAAAACTCTCCCAAAATATTAGAAAACTGAAAATAAAATGCCGGTTATGTTATTTGAAAATTTTATTGAACAAATCCCCACATTGGTCACTATGTAAGCAAACTCGTGACTGAGAATAAAAATAGCAAATTTCTGCAGTGAATTAACCAGGACTAACCTACTGTGTGAATTTATCCCGCAACCGTTTACGTATATGTATTTGCCTCAGCGTTACAACACCGCCTGATTGGCTAGATAAACACGTGGGTTTCAGCTAATGATCATATATTATTTAAGAATATCTTGTGTCAAATTGGACGTATAAATTTTATGCTGCTTATTGTCTATAGGTACATTTTTTCTTTTGGTGGAGGGACTCTTAATTTAAAGTAGATAACTCCAGAACTACATATTAATATTTTTCTATTTTCATGCATTTGTGCATATTTCATACCACTAATATTTCACTTTACGTATGGCGCTTCGCTCGCTCCGAGGACATAAGTACCTAAATACTAACTCAGCATCAAGAAAAAAATACTTTCAAGAATATTTGCGTTCTCGGTTACATATAACAGCACTGGAAAAGTTAATGTATGTCAGTAAGATATTGTAGGACACTGGTTAGACGCCGCAAATGATCCGATTTATTAATGTGATCAAAACTGCATTAGTTTAAGACACCTAATAATTATTATTATTCAAACAAAGCAAATAAAGAACGCATACTTATCATCTAACGAAAGTTTTATGAGTTCCTGGATTACTCTGCATAATGCGCTTAGTTATGCGCATTATTTACATTTAGTTAGTTTTTGTGCCCATGAGTCATTTTGTAAATATTTTATCGTTTCTTTGGGAAAATTTAGGGAGCCCCTAACCCCCGTACCCTTGAATGCAGCCGCCACTGTCGAGATATAGCAAAATTAAACTAAAACAAATACATCAATGAAATCGGGCGCAGTAAAGTTTTTCTTCCAATATCCTATTTACGGTATATTGTCGCGCCCGAACAAAAAAAAAAAGTCGCCTCAAAACTGGTGATCGATTGTGCGCCGACCGTCCCCGTTCAGTTAAATCATTTTCCCGAAATCGAATGCTTGATTGAAAACGATATGACGCGGCTCGTCGCATAATCGTATCGTAGGTGCTTCCAATTTGTCTCGTGAAAGGCTTGGCCGTGGTATCGATATCGATCCGAACGTCGATAAAATCGGTTAAGATCCTATATGTCACAAACATTGGAATAAAAATGCGCTAGTTCTCAAAAAATTGTATGCGGGACTCCCAAACCCAAACGTATATAAGTATAGGATGTTCTAAGTATTTAAAAAATAAACATAATATGCATCAGAAAGTTTGTACCTTCTGTACCTTCCGTTCTTTTTCACCTGCCGATCCATCCATAGACGCGTTTCGCCGTATAACGGCTCGTCAGTATGGCTATAGGGTCAACAGATGAGAGAACGGTACTTGAGGCTTGAAACAAACCCAGTGAAATTCAAAGCAGTAGTGAACAGAAGGTACCACCTGACATACACAGGTCAAGTAGTAGCCAATAATTACTAACAATAAATACTGTACTGTAATCTGCAACGAGACGACGCATACGAGAAAGGCTTCTGTATTTAACCATTTTTTACATAGAATAAAATAATTTAAATGATCGAATGTGGTATCAAAATATACAGAAAAATACCTAGCTCCTGATAGAAGTTGAAAAAACTTCACTGCTGGCAAACTACAATAAGAAAAACCAATTTTTCGTCGACTTCAAAACCAATACCAAAGTCCATTCATATGCAGAACAATAGGAAATATTCAAGCAGCAGCGTCAAATATTGTAAATACCTACCAAAGGTAAATTCCATGTAAGTGTATCTCAGTATTATCAGTATTCAATCTGCATTTTTATCTGCTCAGGAATTTATGTGACCAAGAATCTTATTTTATGTTATATTACCATTATAAGGCTTAAGCAGTATAATAAATATTCGTATGTACAAAATCAATAGAGCCAGGTCCGGGCTATTTAAATTTTATGAAACAAGACTGATCTGAGGAGAAAGTCTACTATCTTTCTGTTTCGTACTTTCTGTAACGGTAAATGTGAGGAATTATACATGGAGGCAAACAACACTGACGCTGTAGATGAATTAAAGCAAATTATATCAAAACTACAGATTGAATTGGAGCACAAGACAAAAGCTCTGGAAAAACAAAGAAGGCATTCTCATGTTTTCGAGAATGAGGTATTTGAGTCGGAAACTACATTTAAATTAAAAATAGATGAGTACGAAAATTAAATAGATACTCTCATTGCTAAATTCAGTGCTCAATCCAAGATGAATAAAGAAACTCTGAATGCAGAGAGAAAAATTTTATTGACATTGAGATAGATCTCAGAAAACAACTAACTTCACTCGAAGACAGGCACAGAGAACTAGAAAAAGAACTGCACGACGAAATCAACAAGAACAAGATCACTGAACAAGTCTTAGCTAAAAAGAACGATCGTATAACAAAATTAAATGATGAAAACATACAACTAACGCAAAAGTTTAACCAACCTAAAAATACTAAACAAAACTACAACATCGAAGCGCAAAGTCTAGAAGAACAAAACGATTTCCAACTGAAATTTAATAGTCTGCAATCTGACCTCAATAATTTACATATGGACAAACGGCGGATAGATATAAATCTCCAAGACTTCCAAGATGAAATAAATGCACTTAGGGAAACACTTATTCATGAAAGAGCCAAAACTGAAGAACTAAAAAAAAATCCAGAACACGCATAGCATCAAGACCAGGGAGATAGAAGAATCACTTCAAAAAATATCCAAAACCATAGAAGAGACACATCATAAAAAGAGCAGCGAAGACTCTTATCTCAACACAGATGAAGGCAACAGTAAGAATGCATGCCGTAGAGATGTAACTGACAGGAAACCTAAGGTTTTGTTGCTTGGAGGAGGTAGAACATACAATCACGGCAAAATGTTTAAAGCTATTTGCCACAGCAAGTTCGACACCAACTCACAGTCAAATAAAAGCAACTTGATGGAAGATATCATTGCACCCTTCTCAAGGCAAACAGAATCTTATACAAAGAACGACTTTATCGTTATATTCACTGAATCGGAAAACGCAAGAAGTGGTAAGACCATCACACAAAATATGGTAAAAAGTTGATAATGGCAGCACAAAAAACAAACCTAATAATAGTTGGTACTCACTTCGTTAAGGAAAAACCGGCGATTAATAAATTATTGGATCAACAGAATAGAAACTTTATGAATTGCATACAATAGACTGCAAGTCTGTTATTGCTATACAAAGTACACCACATAACTGCCAAATAACCCACAATGAACAGCCAACCAATAGGAGTAGATACAACTTATTAACATTGTCAAGAAAACTATTTCCGTATCGACGAGTACAGACCTTGTTAGATCCATATCCACTCAAACCTCCGCCATAGACAAAAACAAGGAAGGTGCAATAAACATCAACGTAACTCATCAGAGCTTAGACATAGAGAAACCAGACAGTCACAGTGAACCTGTCCAAAATCCAGCACCGGAAACTTCAAGAAGTATATTTTTATACCCTCGACTCTCCCAGTTGGGCCTGGACGAAGAACCCAAAGCATTATAACAAATCGAAAAACCTCCAAAATCATAGTCAGCCATATCAACATTCAAAATCTCCCTACACAATTAAATGAGCTGCAAATATTCTCTGCCTGACAGAGACTTGGATCACCCTCGATGCCACGGGTTCTATGTATCTGCCTTCCTACAATCTGCTGACATCATTCTGTCGCAGTCAGCATATGCATGGGGGTTGTGCAATATACATCTCAGAAAACCTAACATCCAAGCCATTAGAGAATATTCAGCAATTGGAAAGGGAAATGCATATTGAATGCTGGGAAGCGCTAAGTGGTTTTCCCAAATCACGTTCCGCTTCCGCGCTGGTGGTCCCGGGTTCCACAGTAGGAATATATGGACATGATGGTGCTTCCAGGATCAAAATATTCCGGAAGTAAACTCCCCGGCCATTCGGATCTCCGGGCGCTGGGTGGCCCTGGGAGCCCTTCATTCCGCATTTCACAGACAGCAAAGATACCGAACCACTTTAGAATAGATTTCTGCAACATAAGAGGCCTAAATACAAACATAAATTCGGTACACCAACATCTACAAGCAAATAGACCACACATATTAGCCCTTACAGAAACACAAGTATGTTCTACAACAACAACAGTGAACTACCTCTATCCTGGTTACGACTTACATACCCGATTTAGATATAAGTTCGGAATATGCCTTTTTGTCCGAAGCGACCTTTCATGTCACCGCGAGGAAACACTCGAACCGAACAACCTTGACGTCATGTGGCTCAAGTTCACCGCCAAGGGATTAACCAAGTTTATATGTTGTCTCTATCGCCCTCCGAGCGATAGAGCCTACCAAAGCTTTTTCTCAACACTAGCTACCACTTTTGACTCAATACAGGTCGATCACCCCAGTTCGGAAATAATCGTTCTGGGAGACTTCAATGCCCACAACACCAACTGGCTCAAACATCACAACAAGACCGACAACGAAGGTAGAGAAGCTGAAGCATTTGCCATCAGCTGCGGGCTTACTCAACTTGTAGACGAACCAACTCGAATCTCAGAGAGGGGCGAATTCGCCGCCCTCCTGGATCTTTGTCTGACCACCAATCCTGACCAGTACAAGGTTACAGTTGGTCCGCCATTAGGTACCTCCGACCACAAACTTATTACAACGGTTTGTGAATTGCCACTCATACAGAAGGATCCACCATTGCCTCGCAAAATCTGGCATTACAATTCTGCAAACTGGGACGATCTAAGGCAGTTCTAACCTAGATTTTCCTTGGCTCGACGTCTGCTTTGCCACTGACGACCCGTCAGACTGCTGCGAAGAGATCATGCAAGTAATCTCCTCAGGAATGGAAGCATACATCCCAAATTCCATCAAGTTACCATCAAAAGGAAAGCCCTGGTTCGACAAAAGATGCGAAAGAGCTATAGGAAGGAAACAGCAAGCCTATAAGTACTGGCAGCAAAATCAGACCGCTGAAAATCGCAATTATTTTATCGAAGCGAGAAACGAGTGCAAGCGTGTGATCGACGAAACTAAGGACAAACACAATCAAAGGATCAGGAATAAACTTTTGCAATGCCCCAGTGGTTCCAGGAATTTCTGGTCGGTAGCAAAGGCAGTAAGTAACAACTTTACAAAAACGTCTCTCCCACCTTTGACGGACGAACGTGGCATCACGGCGACTACAGCCAAGGAAAAAGCAAACATGCTCGCCAAAATGTTTTCATCGCACTCTACCTTAGACGTGCCCCAAGGCAAGACTCTCCCCACTATACCGAACATCAACACCACCATGGCAGAAGTCAAGTTTTCTCATCGTGATATTCGCAAAATCCTTAAAGAACTAGATACGCAAAAGGCATCAGGACCGGACGGAATACCTGCCATCGTGCTAAAGAACTGCGCCAACGAACTAACACCCGTTTTTCCAGGCTTTTTTCTCTTTCTTACAGAAAAGGGATTTACCCATCCTCTTGGAAAGTCGCTCGAGTGCAACCTGTTCCAAAAAAAGGCAAGAAAACCACGCCCTCAAACTATCGCCCAATTGCCTTGCTTCCAATAATCTCCAAAGTCATGGAACGTGTAGTCAACCAGCAACTACTCAAGTACCTCGAGAGCAACAGAATAATCAGCGATAATCAATACGGCTTTCGCAAAGAGAGATCGACAGGAGATATATTGGCCTATGTCACTCATATATGGAGTAGGGCTATTGAAAACTACGGAGAGTCTCGAGCGATTGCGTTGGATATTTCAAAGGCATTCGACAGAGTTTGGCATGACGGACTGCTCAACAAACTGCCGTCCTTGGGACTGCCCGCCTCTCTCTGCAGCTGGCTGGCCAGTTTCCTTAAGAACCGATCCCTACACGTTGCAGTCGATGGACACATCTCGGACACATTCACCATCAACGCGGGCGTGCCTCAGGGCGCAATACTTTCACCAACTCTGTTCCTCATCTATATTAATGACCTGCTGATCGAAACGAATAATCCTGTTTACAGTTTTGCAGATGACAGTACCCTTGTCTCCCACTTTAGATCAGAAAAACCCTTACCAGCGACTGAGACTCATCACTGCAGACAGGAGCAGATTACAGCAATTAATCAAGACCTGGAGAAAGTTCAAACTTGGGGCGACCGAAATTTGGTCCAGTTCAATGCAGCAAAGACCCAAGCAGCAACGTTTACTAAGAGGGCCAATACAGCGGACCCTGACATCATTATGGCAGGATCGACCATTCCTTCATCCTCGTCAATCGGGCTGCTGGGTGTCTCGGTCAACAGCAATATGTCATGGCATGACAATGTTGCTAACATCGCAAAATCAGCCCCCCAGAAGCTTGGTGCGCGATTTCGCAACAAAAAACTCTATACACCGCAGCAGTTGCTCTTGCTGTACAAAGCGCAAATAAGACCGTGCTTAGAATATTGCTCACGTATCTGGGGTGCCGCACCAAAGCATACCCTAAAGCTGCTGGATTCCATTCAGAAGAGGGCTGTGCGTCTCGTCGGCGATCCGGAGTTGACCCGGAATCTGGATAGTCTGGAACATCGCAGACATGTGGCCGAGATGTCTCTGTTTTACAGATACTTTCACGGCAGATGTTCCCAGGATTTGGCCCGCATAATCCCACCCCTGGCAACTCCTGTCAGACAGTCCCGACAGACGGCAGGAGCGCACCAGTTCGTCGTACAACTAGAAACATCTAGAACATCGCTTTACCAGAACTCCTTTGTCTGGCGCACTGCATCACTGTGGAACTCACTTCCAGGACATCTTTTTCCCACTAATTACAACCTACAAATATTCAAGAACCGTGTCAATCAACATCTTCGCACACACACCGCTCGTCGAGCGCCATAGGATCTCCCTTTAGTGTGTGTGCCACTGCCATAAAAAAAAAACACATGGATGCAACCAAAATAGCAATTGTAACTGTTTACAGGCCTCCATCAGGAGACTTTGATTTATTCTTAGATATTGCAGCTTAACTACTTGCACACTGTGAAAAAATCTGCCCTAACACAGTGTTATGTGGAGATCTCAACGTAGACAGTCTAAAAAAATCAGACCGTAAATACCAATATTTGATGGATTTATTAAATTCTTTTGGATCGAAGAATTTTTGTGATAGTCCTACAAGAATCTTTACTTCAGTATTGGGAACATCTATTTCATCAATAGACTATATTATGACTACCAACATAGAAGAAACCTCTATTAAGTGTATGACTAAGCATCCTCACCTTTCAGACCATATGTTACAAGAGCCGAGCATAAACATTTCTTCAGTAGAAAAGAAATCATCTGCAGAATCAAGAGAAGTACGCTTTATTACAAACAAAGCCATCACTGAACTTCGACAACAGATGCTAGGGGAAAAATGGGAACATATCAACAATAGCGACGTGGACAATGCATTCACAGATTTTCTCTCAAGCTTCACATGGTACTTTAATAAGACATGCCCGAGAAAGATTTTCAAACAACGTTCTAAAAGCAATCCATGGTATGACGCAGTCTTGAGAAAAGCTAAAGATAGTCTTTATGACCTCTATGTAGTCTCAACTACCCATAATGATGAAAGAATATTCCAACACTACAAAGGAAAGAAAAAGGAATATCGCAAAGCCATTAGCGATGCAAAAATAAACTTCAATAGCGGCAAAATTTTAAACTCAAAAAATACATCAAAGCAAGCATAATTAATGAAGAACTGGGAAGAACAAAGAATAACGCAGACATCAACGTAAATAAAGATAATAACCTAATATCTAACACGAAAGATGTAGCAAACGAGTTTGGAAAATTCTTTTCCAGAGTTGCAGAAGATAAAATCTAAAGGCATTTTGGGCAGCTACTGTCTAATCCAACGCTAAGTGACTACCACCCACATTCAATCTTTCTAAGTCCTATATCACCAGAGGAAGTAACGAGAATTATAAAAAGTCTAAAAAACACAAAAGGAGTGGGCCCAGACGAAATCCCTGTAAAACTTGTAAAGGCTGTAGCTGACCTAATATCTGATCCTTTAAATATAATAATTAATATCTGCCTAGATTTTCCATCTGCTCTCAAGATAGCTAAAGTAGTACCTATATTTAAAAAAGGCGACAAGCATTGTATTGAGAACTACAGGCCAGTGTCTATTCTTAGTATGTTCTCGAAATTTTTTGAGAGGGCAATATATACAAGGTTACGAGACTTCCTTGAAAAGTACCATGATTTCAGATCGGGGCGATCCACTGAATCGGCAAGTGTGGTGTTAGTTGACTTTGTACGGAGAGAGCTGGACCAGGGTCATGGTGTTGCAGGAGTGTTTTTTGATTTTTCTCGGGCATTCGACACTCTTAACCTGGAATTTGTAAGTAGGAAGCTGTTTCACTTGGGAATAAGAGGCAATGCACTTAAACTAATCATGGCCTTCCTAGAAAACAGAAAACTTTTTGTAGATATAAGCGGAGTTCATTCTAGTCAATACGACATAAATATCGGAGAAGCACAGGGTTTAATATTAGCACCACTAATATTCATACTGTTTGTAAATGATCTAACACTACCAGGTATGACAATCAAAGTTGCAGACGATACTTCTATTGAAATCTCGGCTCCTAATGAAGAAGCTCTTCTGGAACAACTAAACAGGGTATGCGAGGAAATGAGGGCGTGGCGTGAAAGAAACAAGCTTATCCTGAATGAGGACAAGACGGTGATGGTTCATTTTTATGGAAATGTTCCCAGTGCATCTATACAGGACAGCACTAGCCAGGTCAAGTTCTTGGGTGTCTACTTAGACCAAAGAATGAATTGGGACGCCCAGATTGATCATATTTGTTCTGGGCTATCAAGAGCTTACTTTTAAAAATGAGACATTCTGTCTCAAGGGACACTGATTCACATCTATTATGGAATGGCCTACTATTATCTTTCCTACAATATCATACTATGGGGCCAAGCAACCAATATAAAACGAGTATTTGTTGGTCAAAAGCGATTGATACGTCTAATCTTCAGTCTAAAACATCAAGAATCATGTAAGGAGACATTCAGGGAGCATGGATTTCTTACACTGGTCTCAATCTATTTCATGAAATGTGCTATATACGTTTTCAAAAACAGGAGTGGCTTTGAGAAGAATGAGGACAACCACAACTATCTCACTAGGAACTAATTTGCATTATCCATCCCAAAACACACAACAGCACAGTATGAGAAATCACCGCACTATGCCTGTATAAAGGTATTTAATGAACTTCCAGATACTTGTAAATCGGTCAAGAACATCACAACGTTTAGGAGGCAGTTAAAGAAACACCTGATAGATGCTGCCTTTTACTGCCTGAATGATTTTATAAAGTAAGCGTTGCGTGTTGCAATCTAATTATGCCAGGAATTATGCTGATATATAATTTTTGAATGGGTATGATACTTATTTTTTTTTTTATTTAATCACTGTCTTTGCTGTATCACATGTAAAATGTAATGTGAATTTTAAAAAGAAAGTAACCTGTTTGTTGATAAGTAGTTTGTAAGTTTAGGCTTAGTATTTTATATTGACCATCCTTATGTCATATTTTGATCTTATTGGAATATATTATTTGTATTTGTATTGTATTGTATTGTACTGTAGTATAGTACTGTCTATCTCCGATAAACTTAGCAGGTTACGGATAGATGGCGCCGGCTACAACACCCTCGTGGTTTAAACATAATATGTTTCAGATATTTATTAATAAATGAATTAGTTGAATAGCCGTTATTATTGTTATTCATTGTTATTCTGTTGCTTCGGCCGCGCTGGCAACACGTTTACCAATCCGTTCTGCGAACACAGTCAAAAAGTGAAGTGAGGTAAAATACGCTAACGACACACAAAGCAGCACTATACTTTTCAGTGTAGTGTATGCGACCAAAAATCGTTTGACGTTGGCTTACGCTGGCGTATAAAATCGTTTGACGTTAGCGCAACAAGCGCAACACAGAGTGACGGCACGATCGTACTTAGAGTGCATGTATCTCGTCACTTTGTGAACATACTACAGCAGAAACCCACCACAACAAGACGAAAGACGCAGAAAAATCAGGCGTCAGGGAAGCCTGCACAGCGACAATTCCGCCGGAAGAGGCGATGACCGGAGCGGTGAGGAAAGAAAGAGACAAATCACCAGTCACAAAAGTTCACACAAGTAAGTTGAAACACACTTCAAACACAATAACACAACATAAAACACACATTAAAATGGAGTCGTCTCTAATAAAAAAGCTTGAGGCGGAAAACCTTGAGCTCAGAAAAACTATACTAAAATTAAGATCAGATTCAGATAAAAGTCACAAACTAATTCATGAGCAGAGTGCTCAAATTGCACAACTTTTGGCAAAATTAAATGAACTTTCTACAGAGATCAAAAACATGTCGACCCATTTAAATGTGCCGCAAATCACAAACACAGACACACTCACTCAACAAAACATTACACAGAACATAGTGGCCCCCCCCGCAGTTGAAACCAAGGAGGACGAAGAGATGGAAGTCTCTTCGGACTCCGAGAATCCTTCCAAAATGCCCAATTCAGAGGAATTCCCACCTCTGAAGAAATCCAAATAACTTCCCAGCCACTGTCAAACCAATATTAGCTGCTTCAATGAAGAAGCACGCAGAGGCCAGTACTTCGGCCCAATCTCAATCTCAAAACAAAGCCCAATCAGCCCCTAGAAATCCTGATGTGGTGCCTATCATTATCAGATGTCCAGAGCACTGGAAAACAATATTCCAAGACTTGACAATTCTAAAACTTGGTTTTGGAAATGTCAAAAAATCCAAACTTGGCATTCAAATAACCCCAAATACTCCAGGAGACCATAGAGGCATCACCAGATACTTACATGGTAAAAAGTACCCCTTTCATTCCTACTTCCTCCCGGAAGATAGGCTCCTCAACGTCATCATCAAAGGCCTTGACAATAAAATGAATATTGAGGATATCAAAAACGATCTAGAGGACAGGGGCTATTCCCCCAAGTAAATTTACTGGCTGAAGGTCGGTAGGAGACGTCAGTTTCTTACCACCTCAGTCAAAGTACTTCTTCCTCAGTCCGACATCAAAATTTTGGAAGAAGACCGAATCATTTATATGCCAGTTAGTGTAGAGCTTCAGAGAGGAAGCACAAACAAAATACAAACACAATGTCACAAGTGCCAGCAGTTTGGACACACCATTTCTAACTGCTACGCCAAACCTGTGTGCCATAGGTGCGCAGGTCCGCACTTTTACAAAGAGTGCACCAAAACAACAGATACCCCAGCAAAGTGTTGCAACTGCGGGGGGGAACACCCCGCAAACTACTCAATGTGCTCCAAAAACCCTAACTACAAGAAACCTCTGCCACAAACACGGCCTGTTAACACAAACATATCATTCGCACAAGTCACAAAACCACAACAACAACAACAACAACAAGCTCCAAAACCTACACAAACAACACCCACAAACAAAAACACAAACACAAACTCTCAAGCGAGTGCAATGCCGCAAGCAAACGGATTAATTGCTCTTCTAACTATGTCTGAACAAGACATAGTAGCAAAACTGAACAAAATTTCAGATATAATTAATAAAAACCCAACATTGAAATTATTTGCAAATTTCAATGGCTAATAAACCGAAACACCTATTCTTAGTCAGTTGGAACGCGAACTCTCTTTACCCCAAAAGACACGAGTTTGCTGACTACCTGACTGAAAATAACATAGACATTGCACTCGTACAGGAAACATTCTTACGCCCTCAAACAAGATTACACATCAAAAACTACACAATCTACAGAAATGACAGGGCACAGCGTATGGGGGGCGGCACTGCCATTTTTGTAAAAAACAACATCACACATGACGCAATACAACCACCACAGTCAGACATACTGGAGGTGACAAGCATCAAAGTCAGTCTAACTGACGGAGACATTGTCATTCATTCAGTATACAAGCCACCACAACTTAACTTACCACTAGACGAAACCACAAAACTCTTCAACTACACACTGCCAGTTCTTGCAGCAGGAGACTTTAACTGCAAACATAGATCTTGGGGATGCAGGGCCACTAATACAGGTGGCACTGCATTACTAAGAGCTTCGCAAGAACTGCACTTCACAGTACAAGCACCACTTGAACCCACACACTTCCATCACGAACGCTCAGATATACTAGACATAGTACTTACTCAAAACATCGCACACAACGTTGTGATTGACAATTTGGAGGATTTATCCTCATCAGATCATTCTCCAATTGCCATCACAATAAACAACATACACGAACACAAACAAGCAAATATACAACAATTCATACACTGGAACATATTCAAAGAACACTTAACACAAAACATGCACAACTTACCATACATCGCCTCCAAAGCGGAACTAGACAACGAAGTTGCTAGATTCACTGAGGAGATACAAGCAGCCATAAACGCAGCCACAAAAACAGTACACACAAATCAAAACAACCCATACTCGCTTCCACAAAACATAAAAGACAACATAAGGCTCCGAAACAGGCTAAAACGACGAGCCAAACTAACAAACAACCGAGACTTAAACACACAAGCAAACAGACTCACGAATACAATCAAAACAGACATAAAAACTCACAAAAACAACTCATGGACCGAATACATCACTACAGTCAACCCACAAAACAACTCTCTATGGAAAATCGCCAAATCAATGCAAGGTCGCAACAAAGTGACATATCCTAACATCTATGGACTGAGAGGAATGGTGTATTCCAGCGAAGAGAAGGCTGAGGCCTTCGCAGACTCGCTGGAATCGCAATTCACCTTAGGCGATGGGGCACAGGATATAGATCACGAGGCAACCATAGAGAGAAACTACAGAGAAATACTAACTTACGAAAACGAACACCAAGACGACGAAACACGACCAACTAACACCGCAGAAATTGCGCAAATTATTGCGCAATTAAACCCGAAAAAAGCACCCGGCTACGACAACATACCAAACAGAGCACTAAAAAACTTACCAGAAACAGCCTTACTCAAATTCACTTACATCATAAACACAATACTATCACTAAAACACTTTCCAAAATCTTGGAAAAAAGCAAAAATAATACTTGTCCCTAAACCTCACAAAAATTTGATCTTTCCTCAAAACTGGCGACCTATTAGCTTGCTCTCATCACTGAGCAAGCTGACGGAGAAGGTTATGTTGGAGAGATTGAATACACACATATCACAAAACAATCTGATCCCAGATGAACAGTTTGGGTTCAGAAAACAACACAACACCGAGCTCCAACTTGCCAGACTTGTTGAGGAGGCGACTAGAGGACTGCAAAGACGGGCATCGACCGGAGTTGTAGTCCTTGACGTCGAAAAAGCCTTTGACAAAGTATGGCATGAAGGACTCAAACACAAACTAGACAGAATACACAATCTACCACCACCACTAACTCAACTCATAGCCTCATTCCTCAAACACAGATCCTTCACTACACAAATAAACACAGCACTATCCACCACAAGGCGCATAGAGGCAGGAGTCCTCCAAGGCTCTCCTCTGTCGCCTACTCTATACTCATTATACACAACAGACATACCTAGGCACCCAAACACTAAACTCTCCATATACGCAGATGACACATGCATATTCTCAATAAACAACAATCACACAAGACTCAAAAATCACGTACAGCAACACCTAGACTCCATATACGAATGGGCAGAAACTTGGAATATTAAAATCAATGAAGATAAAACACAGGCCATGCTTATAACAACTAAACGTAATAAACCTATTCCAAATTTAAATCTCGAAAACTCAGTAATAAGATGGTCAAACTCTCTCAAATATTTAGGGGTAACCCTAGATAGTAAACTCACTTTTCAAAAGCACATACAAGCAAAAGTAAACGAAGGCATTGCAGCCAAACAAGCTTTCTATCCACTAATCAACAGAAATAGTAAAATGTCACTAAAGAACAAACTAATGCTCTATAATCAGATAATAAAGCCCAAAATTCTATATGGAGCCATAGTATACACACATGCATGCAAATCAAACAAGAAAAAACTTCAAATATTCCAAAACAAAACACTCAGACAAATTGTGAACGCACCTTGGTACGTTCGCAATGCAGACATTCACAACGACCTCAAAGTAGACACAATAAACACATATCTGGCAGGCAAACACACAATATTCTTAGAACAAGTTCGCAACCATACAAACCCAATCATAAGAACACTATTCAGTAGAGTCGCACATCCAAACAGAACAGTACATAAAAGTCTACTACTCCCACCAGATCACTAAATCACATACACAATACACAAAGAAAAAATGAAAAAACCCAAAAAAAAATAATATCAATATCATTCTATCTTCAAAATTTAAAATTTCCAAAAATTTTCAAAAACTTTCAATTCTTAAAAATTTCAAAAAGGTTCGTTCTTTTTCGAAAAATCAAAATTTTAAACTTCTCAAAAATTTTAAATCAAAATTTTTCAAAAATTTCTCAAACATTCAAATCACAAATCACTAACAAAACTAGAATGATCCAAAACAGCTGGGGACGAGAGCATCGCTGATGCCCTAGGCCGGGTTCCCGCCTAAAAACGGGGGTGTACAGGCATTAAGGGACTGCACGGGGTAGCTCGCCGTATGGGCACCATGCGTAGAAGTAGAGTCAGGGGGTAACACCCTGCGTATCACGTGCAGTTCTTTCCTGGGTTGATCGTTTTGGACTTGCGGAGAAATCTGCATAATCCAAAGCGATCAGCCTCGCCTAGGTGTCTACAGCTATTCTCTTGTCTGCTCAAAATCGCAAAACAAACAACACTCGCTCCTTCATTAACCGGCATCAAGGATCCAACAACAACGAAGACATATCCAATGACATCCCAGGAACCAAGTCGACACGAAAATCAATAACGCAACACAACATGGACCAAGACAGTACGAGAGTGCTTAGCGCACTAGCACGATAAGAAATCACAATAGCTAGTTGAATAGCCGATCAAGTTCTGTGACTTAAAGCACTATAAATTTTGAGATGTTTCAAAATTTGTATAATGGATTACATTATGAAATATCTTAAAATTCGTCTAAAACCTTAAATTTATACGAGATTCTATAGGTAAATTACTGTCTATTAAAAAGCATTAAATTTCGTCAGATTTATATATATTTTATTATTTTTCTACGTGTTTTAATCAGATACTGTTTTTTTTTGGTCTGTGCACGTAATCGTCAAAGATCGGTATTGTTCGCATCGATAAGATCGCCCATCTCTAATCGATATCGGATCCGTTTTACAGGCTAATATGCAGGTTGGGGACGTTCCTGTAATAAAAATATTATTGATATGTGATAAAAGTGGGTTTCCTTCGAGTGCCAGATCGTTCAATAATCCTTTTAGATACGACAGAATGGGGGTTATTATAGGAACGCGTAGAATGTAATCGAAAATTCTGAGAATCTTTATTTGAATAGAATGACGTACCCATTATGTTAGTATGACAGTTTCGAATTAAAGGATTGAGAATACAAAACAAAATTCTCTCACGTTTTTAATTTAATCTAAACAGATCCCTACAAGAAGGCATATAATATATATCCCCGGGATTACTGCATTCTCGAGAAAAACTATCGCAAGTTCAAGATCCGTTTTATCGAGGCTGGTAAGAATTTATAGTTGCCTACCTCGGCAATATTCGGAAGAAAGATTGGCTAAAGATTAGGCAATCACTTGTTTTTGTATTAGTTTGACACTTGGACATTTTTTTTGGTGCGTTGGCAGCAATGTGATAAAATTTCAATTTGCATTACAATTATCGTAGAAACGTGGCGAACTAGCTGGAACATTTCGGCTTTATTCAAAACGCTTTTTAATTTAGGAAAAAGCCGAACAACGTTTTGCGTTCTCGTCAACATTCCCCCGGGTTATTAAATCCGTTCTGCATAATTGAGCGTCGATATTAGACGCTCTATTATAGGCAACAATGCGCCGGAAATAAGTCGTCAATTTTATCCATTATAGGCTCTCCATTAATGGAGAGCCGACGATGACGGCGATGAAGGAAGTGCGACAGAGTGCATTGTAAATAATTAAGTTTCTTGCATCGACATCGACAAGCCAAAAATCGAAATAAAGCTAAACTAGTACCAAATAGGCCACCGAGGCAAAGCTGAGGCTTAAATTGGAATACAGATGACAATGAAGAAGGTGTAACTGTTCTTAGGGGTTGAAAATGCTGGATTAAATAAAATGACTCAGTTTTGTAATAAAGTCGAGATAAATATAACTTATCAGAACCTACTTCTTAAAATTGGTATCTCCAAGAACATTTATTTTACATCAGATCACCTTCACTATTTTAGCTATGAGTTAATCGCTCTGAACAACCCAGTCGTTCTCTCTGTATTCATGGATCAGCTAAAAATCTGGAAAAGTAAAATAACGAATAGACATCACAGAAAGCGCTGCTAAATGAGTCTCAAAGCGCATTGGTAAATTTGCATATATTCCCAGGCCGTGCATATGTTTATTCGCCTGCTTTTATATTTTCAACTCTAATTAAATTTAGTAAAGTTAATGTGCTAAAGATCTTTATAGGCTATGGTTGCAAGTATGATTATTTATTAATTTAATCTCAGATCATCCATAAGATGTGTCCAGTTTGTCAGTACAAGAAAAACTTAAAACTAACATTAATAATTGCATAATTAACATTGGAATATATGAAACTTACAAGCATAAATACACAATATACCATAGAACCATTCCGCGTTTAGGATTTAAAACATAAAAAAAAATCTCATATTAAAAATAATGAAGATACGCTACAGATTAAGCAAGAAAACCACAAGAAAAAAAATTTCTCAGGTTGTAAAAACTATGTTCAATCAATAAAGCCATAAGTTATCCCTTACCCTTAAATTTAGTTTTATTCTGAATACTTCTAAAGTTTCCAGGTAAGTGATTATAAATTTTAGTAAGAAGATTAACAGAGCTATGAGCCTATGAGCCATTACCATTTCTCAGTGTGTAACATTTCTCAGTGTCATCAGCAGGTATGAAGCTATCCAAATTCTGTTCAATATATAATACACAATGTAACCATCAAGATGTCGAGCTGATGAACCAGTCATGACACGAGTACCCTGACGCCTTGAAACATAAGGCCTGCTTGCTATTCTCTTATGGGCAATTAGAATTTCATTTATCCTATTTACATTAATCCAATATCAGTGGAAACGAGTAAAATGACTGGTACCTAGAAGGTTTATTGCAAGGTTTTTAGATTTTAATAGATGCTTGTTGAGACCCTCAGACCCTGTAAAAAGCTTAAATCATGTTGGACCGGCTTGAATATCTCACGATTTATAGTCATTATTTATCTCTCGAATAGTGAAAACAGCAGTTTTCTATCGTATTTAATTAATTTTTTGTGAATAACTGGAAATTCCTACCAGCTTTAGAAAAACTAATATTTCCTTCATCTACGCTATCGACTTAGTTAACACTTTTTCGGCAATTTAAATTTTTTCGATTTTTTGAAGGAAGGTAAAAAAAAACTGAGAAAAAATCCCATATCGATGCTTCGATTTTTTATTTTTTACGAAAAATGGCAACTCTGTAACTATTGTCCTTTCGGACCCGTTGAATCCAAAAATGATAATTGTTTTCTCGAGACACGATTAATTTTCGAGATATGGATTTTTTTTTAAATTGTTTACAGTTTTTACCTGGCTGGATCGCCAATATGCTGAAACTTAGAGAAATAAACCTAACTATAGGTAACAAAACTGTCACAGCACTCGTAACGAGAGGATGTCCTCAAGGAGGAGTACTCTCCCCGTTGCTCTGGAATGGGATCATAAACAACCTCATAGAAAACCTGAACAAAACAGGACTCTTTGTGATCGGATACGCTGATGACATAACAATCATTGTTGTGGGCAAGTTCGAAGAGGTTCTATCAGAGTTAATGAACAGAGCTTTAAAAATAGTAGAGAGATGGTGCAACGAAAACTCACTTTCGGTCAATCCCAACAAAACAGAACTTGTGCTATTTACAAGAAGGCGGAAATTGAAATTCAATCCATTCTCGTTGTTCGGGGCACAACTCGAGCCATCAAAAGAAGGAAAATATCTAGGAATCATCCTAGACAAGGAGCTTAACTGACAGCGCCACCTAGATCTTAAGTATGAGAAAGCTGTCCGAGCCTTTTGCCAGTGTAGGAGAGCGATAGGGTCGACATGGGAATACTGGATATACACAGCTCTCATCAGGCCTATGTTTGCATATGGCGCACTAATTTGGTGGCCACGAAGAAGAGGTACAAGTATGTCAACGAGACCGTTTGATTGGTGGATTCTGGTAAAAGTTTATAACATCCTATGGTTAATACGAGGCAACAAACGGCAGAAATGGAGCAAATTAATAAAATGTTGGCCGATTTCATGGAGAATCTAAATGCTGAGAGACAAATAGAACAGGACCGGCTACAGAAAATTTTACAAGACCAAGAAAATAAAAGGCAAGCAGAACAGGACCGGCTGCAGAAAATTTTTCAAGATCAAGAAGATAAAAGGCAAGCAGAACAGGACCGGCTTCAGAAAATTTTGCAAGACCAGGAAGAGAAGAGACAAGCAGAACAGGACCGGCTTCAGAAAACTTTACAAGACCAGGAAGAGAAAAGGCAAGCAGAGCAGGACCAGCTTCAGAAATGGATGCTGGATGTAATTGTAGGCGAGCAAGGAAAATTACAGAAAATATTGGACGGACAAAATGAGAAATTTGGAAAAGAAGTAAACAATATTCAAAAAGAAGTTGGAAATGTACAAAAAGAAGTTGGAAATGTACAAAAAGAAGTTGGAAATGTACAAAAAGAAGTAGGAGACGTACAGAAAGAAGTGAAGAATCTACAAGCAAAATTTACCAGACTAAAACATCAAGCACCCACCGAGAGGGCATTCACCTCAGGACAAAACATCAAACCTCCAACGTACGACGGTCAAACATCCTGGACAATGTACAAAAGACAATTTGAAGCCGCTGCTGTTGCCAACGGTTGGAATAATGAAGAAATGGCTACATCACTAGTGGTTGCGCTTCGTGGATCTGCCCTGGAACTACTGCAGACCATTCCCATCAGCCAACAAGGGAAATATGACATACTTGCAACTGCCCTGGAGAGACGATTTGGAGACCAACACCGAAGACAACTGTATCAGGCACAAGTAAAGTCTCGGCATAAGAAGCCTGGTGAAAACCTGCAAGAATTTAAGGCAGACATTAGACGTCTCATTCAATTGGCCTACCCGGGAGCGACAGAGGAATTTCAAGAGGAACTTGCTGCCCATAATATCGTGGATGGTATCAGAGATCCAGAAACTCAGAAAATGCTACGCCTAGCCAAATTTGATAACAGCAGTGAAGCTTTGGGTCGAGCCCTAGAACTCGAGGCGGCCTGTAACATCTCCAAGCCAAAAATCAGGGCCGTATCCATCCAGGAAGAAAAGCCGACAAACAGCTGTGAATTAAATGAGATGGGTGAAATTTTGAAGAAATTAACGGAAGTTCTTCAGGCCACGGCGAGATTCCGGGAGCCAATGGAAGATAGGCCACGTAACCGAAATACATCAAATCAGTGCTACAGATGTGGCAGGACTGGACATTCCAAAATAGACTGCCGAGTACAACTACGGTCTAGATCTCCATCCAGAGACGCTAGGGCCCCCAAGTCAAATCAGGAAAACTTCAAGTAGTCAACATTGCGGGGCGGGTGTTGGCTAAAGAAGATAAAGCCACCAGGATCGTCTCCATAAAAAGCCTAGGAAAAGCTGCCGACAGTCTAACAATTACAGGAAAGATCAACGGAAGAGCCATAACAATTACTGTTGATACTGGTGCGGCGGTATCTTTGATAAGGTCCAACAGAGTAAATAGAGTAGAAGTTCTACCCATATCAAAGAATGTAGTTTTACGTACAGTTATCGGTGAGACAGCTGAAGTACTTGGGGAAATGGATATCGAACTTCAACTGGGACGAATTAAATTACACCACACAGTGTTAGTCGCCGACATCGAAGACGAATTTATTTTGGGGATGGATCTCATCGGTCAACATGGATTCTCTTTTGACAACAAGCTTAATCTTCTGAAGTTTGGCACCGAAGAGTTCATCCTTAACAAAACAGACGATGGCACACCGACTAAAGTAGTGGCGGCATGTACTGTCAGAATAAGCGGAAATACCGAGCAGATAATTTTTGGGAACTTGGAGAAGGATTTTGGAGGCTGCATCGGACTTATCCAACACCACGATTTGCCTTGCAAACACCTAGTAGGCAAAGCACTAGTCAAAACCGACGGCGAAATATCGATAAGGATAGCAAATATTTGATCCAATTCCATCAGAATCAATAAAGGAGATGTAATAGCCACTTGCGAGCCGGTGCAATGGGTAACCAGTTGCGAAACGCAGTCAGAAGTAACACCCTCAACATTACCTAAGGAAGTCCTAGAACATTTCCATAAGTCGCGGCAACATCTGTCTTCCGAAGAACTGAAGAGAGCTACACAATTTATCAAAGAGCAGAGCACAGCCTTTGAAAGGAAAAATGGCAATACTGGAAGAACGAACATCATAAAACGTAAAATCGACACTGGAAGTCCTCACTCCATACGACAGCATCCTCGGAGGCTACTAGTGACGAAGCAGCAAGAGGTTACCACATTAGTCAACAAGATGCTTGACGATGGAATTATTGAGGAATCATCGAGCCCATGGTCGTCTCCTGTTGTCTTAGTCACCAAAAAAGATGGGACTACCAGATTCTGCGTGGACTATAGAAAGCTCAATGACGTCACCAAGAAAGACAGCTATCTACTTCCCAGGATTGATGACACGTTGACGACACTAGCAGGTTCTCATTGGTTCTCAACACTCGATTTAAAGAGCGGCTACTGGCAAGTAGGCATCGACGAACAAGATAAGGAAAATACTGCCTTTTCTACCGGAAGTGGTTTATATCAGTTTAAAGTTATGCCCTTCGGATTATGCAATGCCCCCGCTACTTTTGAGCGTCTTATGGAGGTTGTTCTACGAGGCCTCACTTGGAAGACATGCCTGGTCTATCTTGATGATATAATGGTAATGGGAAAAACTTTCGAAGAGCACATACAAAACCTGCATGAAGTTTTTACTAGGATCAAGAATGCTCAGCTCTTACTGAATCCAAAGAAATGTTTTCTTTTCCAACAAAAAGTTGAATTTATCGGGCATGTTGTGTCATCAGAGGGAATCCAAACCGACCAACGGAAGATTACAGCAATCAAGGACTGGTCTCGTCCTCGCGAGAAACATGAACTGCGGAGCTTCCTTGGACTATGTACTTATTATAGAAGATTTGTTGAAGGATTTGCAAATATAGTGGCACCTCTACATAAGCTCACTGAAGAACGAGCTAATTATAACTGGGATCATAACTGCGATTCTGCGTTCAGGAAATTAAAAGCGGCTCTATGTTCTAGCCCAATATTGGGATATCCGGAACAAAAGGGTAAATTTGTATTGGACACAGATGCAAGTAATACCGGCATCGGAGCAGTTTTATCGCAAGTACAAGCAGGGAAAGAACGAGTTATCGAATACTACAGCCGAACACTTTCGAAACCTGAACGTAACTACTGTGTAACCCGAAAAGAGTTTTTGGCAATAGTACGGTCTGTTGAGCATTTCCATCAATATCTATATGGGCAAGAATTTCTGATAAGGACTGATCATGCAGCACTTAAATGGCTTTTGGATATGAAACAACCTGAAGGACAGGTAGCCAGGTGGCTTGAAAAGTTACAACAATATAACTTTAAGGTTAAGCACAGGGCAGGGAGATTGCGTAATAATGCAGATGCTTTATCCAGAAGACCATGCGCGGATAATTGTAAGCATTGCCAAAGAGTAGATCAACGAGAAGGAATTACTCCGATTAGGCAAACGAAATTTGAGGTTGATCAGCAGTGGACCACAGAGCAACTTAAAAAGGATCAGCTTGAAGATAGTGAAATAGCACTATTGCTGAGAGCTAAAGAAGAACATCAACCAAGACCAAGCTGGAGCGAGACATCAACTAAAGGACTTGCTTTTAAAACTCTGTGGGCTCAGTGGGACTCCCTGGTGGTGGAAAATGGACTTCTTAAACGAGCCTGGGAAAGCGCCGATGGAAAAGTAGTGAAGACACAGTTAGTGGTACCAAGGAGGAAGATATCGGCAGTTCTGGAAGAAGTTCATAATGGAAAGTCTGGTGCTCATCTCGGAGTGAACAGAACGATTGACAAGATTCGCGACAGATTTTACTGGGTCAACTACTGCCAGGATGTGAAATCGTGGTGTCGGCAGTGCTCAACCTGTGCCGCAAGCCAAGGACCCAAAACAAGATCTAGGGGCAAAATGAAACAGTATAATGTGGTCCTACCGTTTGAACGTATCGCCATTGACGTAGCTGGCCCTTTTCCAGAAACAAATAATGGTAACAAGTACATTTTAGTGGCAATTGACTACTTCAGTAAATGGCCTGAAGTCTTTGCCATCCCCAATCAAGAAGCTGTTACCATAGCAGAGGTCCTTGTGAATAACCTATTCAGCAGATTTGGTGTTCCGTTAGAGCTGCACTCAGATCAAGGACGCAACTTCGAATCCAAGGTTTTCCAGAAAGTCTGTGATTTACTCAACATCCATAAAACACGGACTACCGCCTTACATCCACAATCAGACGGCATGGTTGAGAGGTTTAACAAGACCATTGAAGAACATTTGTCAAAGGTCGTAGATGAACATGAGAAGGATTGGGACCAACACATACCACTATTTTTAATGGCCTATCGATCAGCAGTCTATGACACGACAGGACTAACACCAGCCATGGTTTTATTTGGAAGAGAACTCCGCTTACCCTGCGACCTATTATTCGGAACGCCAGACAACCAGGATATGGAAATTCAAGACTACGCGGACTCCCTTAAGGAAAAGTTACTATACATCCATGAATTAGCCAGAGAAAACACGGAGAAAGCCAGTGACCGAATGAAGACACGATATGATCTCAAAGCTAATTCTATGGGATTTCAGATAAACGATAGAGTCTGGTTATATAATCCGCAAAGGAAGAAAGGAAGATCTCCCAAGATAACGCCAGTATGGGAAGGACCCTATACAGTCATCAAAAGAATTAATGACGTTGTGTATAGAATTCAGCGTAGTCCCAGAAGCAAACTGAAAGTTGTTCACCTCGACAGACTGAAAGCATACCACGGACATGCAGTATCTGATCGGGACGATCAGGTTTAAGAGGGAGGCAATGTCACGACTAACAACCATCCGAACGTTTTTGTGCTACCCTATAGAACTAGCCGCCGCGCCGTGCCCCTCGCTTCTCTGTCTGTATGAATCATCGCCCGGCCGGCCGCGAAGTTTCGGGATAGCTGGAATTATCTCGATGGCCTCGTCGAGATCATATAGAGTGGCCTCGGAATACTTCCCGAATATTCGTGATAGATTTGAGATTATATATAAGCAGACCTAAGGCGAATGTTAGTCAGTTAGTTCAGTTAATCATTGAGTGTTGAATAGATATTAGTGGTAAAGTTATAAGACTAGTTTAGTGAGTTAAATTGTATACAGTGGTAGTGAATAAAGAGAGTATTAGTTGAAAATAACAAAGTTGTAATTCTGTTAAGAACCCACGGGAAAGACGTAACAATATGCCCGAATAGTATGTCAAAAGTGATACTAATTTGCAAATTTCAGAATAAGTATAGAGAAATATCAATTAATTAATTTTAAAAAATCAATGGCCGGGGTAGAAAAAGTTCTGTATGTTTTTCGAGCGCAAAGTAAGATTGCCGTTTTCGAAAGATTACTGCGCTCCAACATTCTCTCTCTAGCTATTTCATAATTTATGAGAGAAAATGTCTCAAATTTTAATGTCGTCGAGAGATAAAATTTATCAGAGGACTGAAGATAATTTTTTTGGCTTTCATGTTACAAATATCCTTAAAAAATATCCAGACAACGAAAAAAAAAACAAATTAAAGAATCTTTTTCCACAATATTATCGAAATACAGCTTCTCACTTAGAGTCTAAATTTATTTTTCAAAATAACACCCTTTACGAACAATTTTGTAATTTAAAACCTACCATAGAAACATCATACACAACTGATGAAAATACCAATAAAAATGACATAAGTTTTCTTTTGGCCAATTCTAATCCAAACTTTTTTTTTAATCAATTCAATTTGTTTTTTCAGTCTATGGCTCAAATTCAAACTCGGCAAGAATTTTTCATTATGCACTAGGCTGAAGCCGGAACAAGTTTTTACTAGATCATGCAAAGGCTGAACTTCAAATAAAGACAAATTTAACTCTTACCTGCAAAGAATTTTACAGCTATGTCTTGAAAACTAAGCAATTGCTTTTAACTGCCAAGAGAAATAAGAAATATATTTAAACAAATAGTTTGCTTGTAGATTTAATAAAGGCAACTAATATATTTTATTTATATAATTTGTATAACTTTGTTTTTATTGTAAATGAAAGCTATTATGTTATAGTTTATTTTTTGTGTTATTATGTCATTTTATCACTGTCCTGCATTTTCAATTTTCAAACCTGGCAACCCTACACCTCACTGACTGTCGAGCAACTCGTCAGTTTTTTTCACAGGAATTTCAGGTTTTTTTTTTGAACCCATCATTTTTGTTGCAGAACGTGTATCTAATGCATTCACTCAGGAATACACACTATGTTTAAGGCAATTTGTAATGCCACTTCTATATGCGGTATATCTTATTTCCCTCGGACTCATATAAAGTTGAATTCTTGAAATTTATTTTAATTCCGGAATAGGTAACTAAATACTCCTGAAAGTGTGATCAAATGATAATCATTTCACGGGACTTAACTGTAATGTTTCCATTTTTTGCTCCTTGCACCTAAGTAAGGAAACATTTATTTTCAATCCTGAATACCTATTGCATATAACTAACTTAACTCTTAATTTAACCATTTAACTATTGCTCCTCTAACGAATTTAAGGCGATGATCATCACTTGTTGTGTTATTAAAAGGGAAAAACATTCTTATTTTTTTTGCATGGTTATGAAACTCAAACTGACAACTGACGTGACCAGACCACGTGACTAGTGATCAACTGTCAGTTTTTCCTAGTCAGTGCGTTCGGTAATTAGATCGAAGAACCAAATCTTAGGCGTTTTCTTGGGAATACAATATTCACAGGAATTTAATTATTTCAAGTATTCGAGCTACATTGTTACGTCAACAATTAGGGTGCTGCTCCTTTTCTGAAATTAAAACTATTGAATCAGAATTGGCGTTTTGTTTCCTATTTTTTTTTTATTTTTACATCGTATTCAAAATTTGCTTTTGGGACTAAAAATAGGTGCCGCTTTAGTTTCCTACCGCTAGTAGGAGAGTCCAATCAATCCTGGATTGCTATCCATCATGCTGCTCGAATATAAATCATTAACGGGCCGACAAGTGCAAATTGACCTACACTATTTCTAAGCCTGCTAGCCTATTATACGAAACGTGATTCACCTTAATTTCCACAAACCTCCTCGAACAGATATATGAGCACGCCACTGCTATGACGTAGCAGTGATTTACCAGGCGATAGACTTACGAGAAACTGCGCTATTACAATTCGAACAAATACATGAACATGAATATCTCTCGGATGCTGAGCTCCGTAATATCTATAAGACCATAAAAATACAAATTTAAGGACAACTGGAAATGGGATTCTCTTGAATTTTACAGGATTACGGTCCATATTTTATGCTTTATGGCCATTATTGAACATTAATATATAGACTGGCTGAGACCAAGCATACACACAGGGTGATCCAATTTATTGAATTTTCTGAAAAAGGCTCAGACACTCTAATGAAACAATTTTTATAATAATAGGGACGACGATTTAAAAAAAGTATTAATATCGATTGTAGTTTCATCAAATTTGGAACCTACAGAAATTTTCAGAGCAAAATTCGGGTATGTATCTGGTTTCTCGATTACTATGCCAAATTCATGTTTAATTTGGTAAAATACATCCTTAAAACAGGTTTCTACGTACAATTTATAGGTATATTTAATCAGATTCAAATTTTAATGTTTCGCTTTTTTATAGCTGGTCACTTAAAAAGTATATAAATATATTTTTTTAATGATATATCACAATTGCATAACAATCATCTATAAAAGAAACAATTAATAACATTTTCCAAAAAAAAAACTATAACACTTTGGCAACCCTGTAATACTGGACACTTGCGATTTTCACTACCCCTTACTTATTTTGGTTTGAGTAAGGTCTTTCAAAACTTTCTCAAAATTGAATAATTTAAGAAATTTGAAAATCGTTTTAAAGACGGAGTTTGATCATAACATCAAGGTTGCAGTTGCCATATGGAATTTGGACAAAAATGGCTCTGGCTCTTGTACCGGCAGTTTGAAGAACAAATGGGCAAATCTTTTTTTTTAAATATCCTCCCGCCTGATGAGTCCTGAACATTATAAACACATTTCTGACCAATAGCGGAGGGTCATGCATGAAGTGACAAAAATACAAAAATGTAAACATTGTGAGCCTTGGACTCGTCAGGTGGGAGGACTTTCCATGTCAATTATGTCATTGGAATGGTCTAAACGGATATATATCTACAAAGTTCTTTCTATTGGTTCCGATTTGCGTCCAATTCCATTTTTGTATCGAAAATGTAAATTTTAATGATGTATATAGTTTCAAATATTTTCGTATTCTCAGTAGTTTTGAGTGACCCGAACAACGGCGGTGTTCAGAAATAAGACACGAACGCGGAATTAACGGAAAATTAAAATTTCACCCGGTGAATGGCACAACGGCAAATTAAAAGAAGTTATCGCCCCTTTGCGATCTGAAAAGTGTCAAATGCACAACACGATTCGAAACGCCAGGTCACATCTTTTTATAGTCCATGTGACCCCAGCGATTTCTATAACATAAACCTTGTAGTATACGCCTCGTGACGTAATGAAATGTATTAGGTTACTACGAGCAGTAGGGCTGGGCGCACATTTTGATATATCGACGACTATATCGATTATCAATCAATTAATCGCTTTTATTGTCACAATAACCACAACAATTTTTCACACTCGCCAGCAATTAGAGAAAATAGGCAGTCGGAATTATTAAAACAGTTTAAATATAAAAACTGCAATTAAAGTACAATGTAATTAAAAATATTAACAAAGGAAGAAATAAAAGGACAAAACAAGGCAAGGGTAAATTTAATTAAAAACCCTTTCTTTGTATGAAATTACCTAGAATTCACAAGTACCGTAGACCAACATAAGAGTTATAAGCTGATTTATAGGTAGGCGATTGTTTCGGAGCATAACCTACTTGAATAACACATGATTTTTATGAATTTCTGTATGCAAGTTTTTAAAAAGAATACCTTTTTTTGGGGAGGAAAAAAATCTTCAAAAGATTCCCGATCTGGTGTCCTGTCGGTCGGGTTATGTCGAATTCAGCTCTTCTAGGAGACCGCCTACCGACTAAAAAAACTTCCCTCCGGGTGCTCCTACATCCTATACTTGTTGCGCGTAAAACCCTTTTAAATGTGCTAGCAAGATATAATATAATGAATAAGATGATACTTACCCTACGCTCTCTTCTACAGGCATTCCTCGAGTAAGGAAATGGCGTACTTTGTTCCAGAATCCACTGCACGTGGCAAGTTACTAACCAAAAATCTTGACTCTCAGGCAAAAACCAACCCATCCACAGTCAAGCCATAAACTACAGCAACCCAGCAACTATGCCACTTTATACCCGAAATAAGTATAATCCCCCTTAGGGTGAATTAAAAATTCTTAAACTTTTTATCAGGCGGACGCACTACCTCCTTTGAGGGTTTTCTGAAGAAAGAACGAAATCTGGTCAAAAACGACTACCTAGGTCGTTCAATGTTAAAAAACACAAAAACTCGGCCCACAGGCCAACGTAAAAATACACCAGCCGATTGTCGCCAAATCTACCAACATCTGCAATATGCAATCAAACGTCCCTAAGGCAGTGTGATATTATGTACTGCTGGCAGAACAAAGAAATCCAACGATAAATTCATCATTGACAATGACCACACAAACGGAAACCAATTCATTCCGAACGACGGCAATTTAAAACTCCTAACACCAAATCTGTTCGACGCACAAATCGGTGATCAATCGGAATCGGACCTAAACGTACCTTAAGCTAGACCCGTTTTTACCTTGCTGAAACAGTTCGAGCGACGTTGCCAAGTTAGGGAAAATACGCATTTACTAACACATCCTGACTGCGTATTTTTGAGGCGAAAACGAAAAACAGTCGTTTAACAACAAAACAAGGGTAGCATATCAATTAATTATGTATTCTCCTGTTGGCTTAAGCCGTAACCACGTCAAAATCGCAAGCGAATATAGCATCTGGCAACGTTCCAAGAATATCCCTTCCATTTAATACACTTGTCCATAGGCAACCAACAATTCTTTTAGGGTATATTACCGCCGAAAAGGAAATTATTCGCAAGGCAAGATATTTAATTGAACGCTTCCGAAGTGCACTGCTATATACTTAAATGTTTTCTTGATAGCGATGTAGAATACGGTACGATCTATTGACTGATTATATGTTAAGCCAGTGATATCAAACAGAGAAAAGTCAAATGTATAGTCAGTTAGACAGGCTAGCATAAAAGACGCAGGATTAAGGATGGAATCACTGAGTTTATTTGACCTCTATCTGTTACATGTTTTTCATACTAAATTGACATGTAACATACTGGAATCCGCTTTCGCATTACTTCGGCATAGGTGTTGTCTAGGTTTCCCTTGCTAAATGCTCTCTATCTTGCTTCTCGTTCTTTCACTTCTATGATATTCCTAATGGTTTCATAGGCTTTTTCCCAGGCTTCCCTTGATGTCAGTAAGTTTGCCATCATATTTGCTGCGTTAAAGTGGGTTTGTGCAAGAAACTCTAGTCTTTCAGCCTCCCACCTAGGGCAGAAGAAGAGTGTGTGCTCAGCGTCATCTAGTTTTCCACAATATAGACAACCGTTTGATTCAGCTCTATTTCTTTCGTACAGATATTTTCGAAAGCATTCATGGCCTGAGAGCGCTTGGCTAATGTTGTAGTCCACCTCGCCGTATGGTCTCACTATCCATGCCTGTAGAGTTGGAATAAGAGCAAGTGTCTATCTTTCATATGTACCAGTCTCTCACTCTGCCTGCCATCTAGTTAAAAGAGAGATCCTCGCGTCTTTTTGCGGTACTCCGTCGTATGTCTTTTTGCGCTCCAATACCATGAGTCTAATAGGAGCAATGACTCCTACCGCCGCCAAAGAGGCAGTTCGATATCCACTGATGCACAAAACTCTCTGAATTCCATTCATCCTGGAAATAAATTTTTTGTTCTCCGTGATTCGGTGCCAAACTGGAGCAGCATATAAAATCTGCGAATGAACCACACTCGCCAACAATCTCCTCCTTGATGCTCTGGGACCACCGATATTAGGCATGAGACTCCTCAAGGCTGTCGTTGTCTTCCCCGCTTTTTGGACGATCTGGTTGACATGTTCTGCAAAAGTGAGCTTGATATCCAACCATAAACCTAGGTATTACTCAATCCAACCATTGTTCCTCGCACATTCAACGCTATTTGCTGGTATTTTCCTTTTGGCTGTTAAAACGATTGCTTCAGTTTTCTCAGGGGAAAGTTGAAGCTGTTTATCATTGAGCCAGTTCGCCACCCTGAGCAAAGCTGTGTCTGCGGTATCGATCAGTGTCCTCTCTGTCTTAGCTACCACTACCATGGCAACATCGTCCACAAATCCGACCAGTTTAATTCCCTGGGGTTGCTCGATCTCAAGAAAATTATCGTACATTACGTTCCACATAGTTGGTCCGAGCACCGATCCCTGAGGGACTCCACTGCTGATTTCCTTTATTTTTGATTTTCCCTCAGCCTCAACAATAACTTCCCTTTCAGAAGACTCAAGACATTCAGGATAACTTGCCACGATGCGCTGTTGAATGCATTCCTGACATTGAGCCTGATAACTGCACAAAGCCTTCTATGCATATGGGCGGGGGAAAACGCTGCCGCCCCTTTAGCTCTTCTGATGATTTCGGTTATAGCGTTGACGGTCTGACGCTTCTTTTGAAACCGAATTGCATGTTTGATAAGACCATGCGTACGTTCCAACTCGCTATTCAGTCTGGCTAGTAGCAGTTGTTCATACATTTTACCCTCGACGTCCAGAAGACAGATGGGTCTATAGAAGTTGGATATGTCTACAGGTTTGTCTCCTTTTCTTAGTAAGAGCAAGGTAGCGCGCTTCCAGTCCTGTGGAAAACAACCTCTTATTGCGAGTTCGTTATAAGTGGCCAGCAGATACTCCGTCTTACCCAGCCCTACTTCCTTTAGTACTTCCGAAGGAATTCCTCCAGGTCCAGGTGCCTTTTTATTTTTCAGCTTCGAGCATGCCGTTTTAAGTTCTTCTATGCTAAATTCAGTGAATCTCGCATTTGCATCACAGTTGAATATCACAGCATCATGTTCAGGGAAGAGATGCGTTGCAACATTTTCCACCATTTCCATTGCCATTTGGATTCTCGGGGGATAGCCCAGGATACTTTTCATTACGATCCTCCAGCCACCTCCCTAAATGTCAAAGTTAACATCATCACAGACAGTTTTCCAACAGGATTTTTTGTAGCTTTGATTTTGTTTCTTAGAGTTTTTTTGGACCTTGTACATGTGTCATAGTTGCTGGTTTTGTGGCCCCTGGCTTCTTCTCGCTTCCCTTTGCTTTATTTCTCCGGGCATCCCTCTCGATCTTGTCGTTAATTTCAAATGTGATATAGCTGTGATCACTTAAAGTTTCTTTGTTGCTTACTTCCCATTGCCCTATGTAGCTTTTGGCGCCTTCGCTTGCAAGCATCAAGTCCAGGACCGAGCCGTACTCCTCTCTATGAAAAGTAGGTTTGTCGCCCTGTTAATAACTGTAAGGTCTTGTTCCGCAATCCACAACGTCATTACTTGCCCCCTGTCATCTGTTGTTTCCACTGGGGTGACTTAGCATTTATATCGCCAACTATTATTCCTTTTTCTTTATAGGTTTTGACTCGACTTCCAATTGTATATAGTATTTCCTCTAGTTCAGGGATGTCTCTGTTGGGAGAGACATACCAGCTGTAAATGGTAAGTTCTGTTGTTGAGACGTATGCGAAGCCAGGCCCCTTATCCTGGTCTTGGATATCTAACAAAAGTATAATCCCCGCACCCATTGCTTTTGCTGTGCTGGTCTGCTGCTATTTGTGTTTATTTGGAGAGCTCTAATTTTGATGTTTTATCCGATCTTTCTGATTCTCCACCTATTTTCCTCTGAGTTATTAGCAACGGAGAGTTTGATTTTCTTGTTTCCTTAACTTCAACACCTATTTCACTGGATTTTATCGGGTTTTTAAGAGTTTTTAGAATATCTGCGTATTTCATTTCACCCATCTTGATGACTCCTCTCCTTTAGGCCTCTTTGCCGCGCTTTTTCTTCTCCTTGGTTGGAGGCCAGTGGTCGCTATGGCAGCTTTGTAGTTTTTCGCTGTTCCGAACAAGATTATTTTTACTGCAATGTCCGCAAAAAGATACTCAATAATCCTTTTCATAATTATTCCTCCTATTCCTGCCAGCCTAGCATTTTCTTTTCCTTCTAGACCGGTTTTAATTTTATTCAATGATTGGAACCTATCTTTATCTTCTGGTTCTTCCTCTTTATCGTTCTAAAACTGAGCTTTAGCCACAATACCGAAACATGTTTCGGTATTGAGGATAAAGCTCAGTCTTAGTGCATGTTGCGGAAGGTTCCAAACCCCAACATACTCTTTATCGTTAATTATTGGATAGTATATCCTCTTGGCCATACTTAAGATGTTGCCGTCCTCACTAAGGAAGCCAAGTGAGTGAATCATCATTGCTACGTCTCCTTTGGTTTTGTTCTACTTTCTTATACCATCCTTTCCTCCAAACTTACTTATGGCCACTCAAACTTCCTTTTGCTGGGCGTTGATATCCTTGTTGCACGGGAGAATGATATCATACTTCCTCCTCTCCTCCTATCAAATTTCCTCCTCTCAGTCACTTTCGCCTATGCTCTGGAAAGCCTCATATGTTTTTTCCCTGAATTGTTCTTGTTTCCTAGCTGGTCTTTTATAAGCCCTTTCACAGTCGTTGCATTGAATATTTTGGCTTCCTTTATATTGGTTGGACTCCTCTTGGTGATTAGCTTCCATTTTCCTGAATGTCTGCTTAAGTTTCAAATTCTCTTTTCTTAGCAGTTCCTCTTCGTGCAGATTGCTAGACCTCGCTTTCTCAATCCATTTCTTGATGTTCACGCATTGAAGTTGCTCTAGTTTTAATACCAAACTATTTGATTCTTCCTTTAGTTCTTGTTTCGGCTTGTACATTTCCATTACCACTTTATTTGGTTGCTTGATATTCCTTTCGATTCCCTGCATTTACTACTTGCTCTGCAGTCCTGTCTTCCATGCCTGCTGGACTCTTCTCTCTGGGTGTATATTACGTTTGCTTCCTCTTTCTTCTGTTCTCAGTGCCTGCGATTTTAGGTTTATCACCAATGAAGACTGAGACTTGTAAGGATATAGACCTTATTCTAGGTGGTTTCTTGTTAGTGAGTATCTTCTTCTAAAAGAGTTTATAGCGTCATCGAATATTCCAGAGTTGTTATTACCCTTCATCGCCTGATTTGCTTGTGGATCAAACAATACTTTCTCGGCACTTACTGTGGAACAAGGCGGATTTTTGCCCCCTCCCGCCCCAGCATTCTTGGGGCAGCCTACTGTAGTAGGGAGGGATTCTCGGCAATTTGCTGTACCCTTCTGGGGTAGTTTGTTTTTAAAATCCGACATTATGTCGAAGTTGGAGCATTTTTTTGGTTTGTTCGGGGTGTCCTTCTCGTACCTGGTGACACCACCGGAAACCCACTATGCAGACGACGTCGTGATTATGGCACAAGGTACCGAGGTGGGAATATTGCAGAGGCTTCTGGAGGAAGCACTGACAAGGTTCTCACAGTGGTGTAGGGATAACGAACTCAGAGCGAATCCCAGCAAGGTAGAGATGGTCATCTTTACCAGAAAAAGGAAGTTGGAGGTCTCTCCCAATATCGCGTTGGAAGGGACCCCTCTTGTGGCGAAGAAATGCGTCAAGTATCTGGGTGTCTGGTTGGACTCCAAACTGACCTTTCAGGAACACATTCGGCTCAAGACCGCGGCGGCGCTCAGTGCTCTGTGGGCTTGCCGTAGGGCGCTGGGAGGGACCTGGGGACTTGGGCCGAAAACTATGCTATGGATATACAGGACGATGATCGCTCCGATGTTCATGCATGGATCGGTTGTTTGGTGGCCAGGATCCATGAAAATGGCGTCCAGACTAGTGCTGGACAAATTACAGCGACTTGCATGCCTCTGCATCACCGGAGCTATGAGGACGGCACCCACAAGGGCCCTGGAGGTGCTGGTGGGGTTGCCCCCGTTGACGGACCGGGTGAGGCACGAGGCAGCCAGGGCGGCCATGAGATTGGCTGACGTGGGGATGTGGAGGGACAATGGCTCCTGCTGGGGCCATTGTGGTCTATGGCGAGGCCTGTCTGGGGACCTAGCCATCCTGGGTATGCCAGGTGACGCGATGGTTCCTGAGATAGGCTTCCCCGAGGGACTAAACTTCCTCTTCCCTACAAAGGAGGACTGGACGGAGGGAAGGATGGAAACCTGGGATGGGCTAGTCTGGTTCACAGACGGGTCCAGAATGGGAACACTGTCCGGAGCAGGTGCGTACTGTGAGGCTCTGGGGCGGGAATTATACGCCTCACTTGGCGAGCACACTACGGTTTTCCAAGCGGAAATTTTTGCGATCATGATGGGGGTCTGGGAGTCGTTAAGGCTCAATGTCGGTGGTAGGAGGATTTTCTTCTGCTCTGACAGCAAGGCCGCACTCATGGCGCTGAAGTCGGTCCGTACGCGCTCTCTGTTGGTAAGGGAGTGTAGAAGCTGGCTGATTGAACTTGCAAAGCGAAAAAAGGTTACGCTGGTCTGGGTACCGGGACACTCGGGTGTACCGGGAAATGAGACAGCCGACGCCTTAGCAAGAGAAGGCTCCGCACGCGGATACTTAGGGCCTGACCCCTGTGTGGGGATCGCCCAGTGTGTCCGCGAAGGAGCTTTGGAGACCTGGATGGATAGTCGGGCGGAGGAGGTATGGCGGACGGCTCCGGGGATGAGACAGACGAGGCTCATGATACATGGGCCTGCGAAGAGTCTCGCCAAGGGGCTGTTGTGTCTACCTAGGAAGGAGTGCAGGGCCCTGGTAGGATTCTACACCGGGCACTGTAGGCTTAGACGGCACCTGACCCTGCTGAGAATTGCAGAGGAGGCGGAGTGTAGATGGTGCATGGAGGACGACGAGACTCCATACCATCTACTTACGGAATGCCCCGCCTTTGCGTGGGCAAGATTCAGAATCTTTGGCGTGACGTCGATCGAGCCAGATTCAGTGCGTCGTGTTAGTCTGAAGGAGATGCGGGCTTTCTTAAGGAGGACCGCCATCCTGGAGGTTCTCTAATGCGGGCTGGGGGCACAACGGGTCCAATTGGTGGCCTAAGTGCAAGGCCCGCTAGGGGCCACCCCTTCCATACTGATACTGAACCCACTTAGCATGGACACAATCAAATTTCAAAGTTATTTTGATGTGATCAAATTGATCCAAAAAGAATGTAAATTTAAAGGGATTTTTATCGATAAAAGTATCGATATGTCGAAAAGTTCGCCAAGCTCTAATATTCGTGCTGGCCTATCGATTTCGTTACAACATTTACTATTATTGCAATTGTGTTTTACTTTAAATCCGTCAAACAATGGTACTGTTCCGTCCCGGTTTACGTATGTACGCGTTTAAATTTCACTCGACCGTTTTGCATATTTATAATTTCTGGCAAAGCCAGGATCTAGCCATCGCTGGCAACTTTATTAAACTTCCATTTCTTTAATCTCCGCGGCTTTCGCCTTATTTAATTGTTTCGAAAAGTTTGTAGCGTTACCGCGCCGCGGACTCTAGCGCGAATAATTCAATTTCAAAGTTAATAAAGGTACAGGCAGCGTAATTCAAGAAATACCTTATATAAACGTAGAAAAAACTTAATAAAGTTTAGTAAAGTGGAGTAAAGTCCGGAGAACGCGGCGGTCCTTCAATGGCCCATCTAGAGCTCGAGCCTGGGGACTCTGATGGGGTTAATGGTCAAAATATTTAGGACTTATTTATCGTATAAAAAAGTTGGCTTTTATAATTCGATATGAAAAAAATTCCTAAAAATTACGTATGATATACCAGCAAATGCCGTAGAAAACGATGCTTAACGTGTGTATAATTTTTTCTATTTACCGCCCCTTGGATTAATAGGTTATTAACGCGCAACCCCGTATATAAAAGACTCCGGCGGTGCGTGTCGTGTATGGCCCACATAACAATTAAAAAGCGGCCTACTTAAGGATTAAACTCCCTCTGTCCGACCATTTTATTTAATGTGATTTTCTTGTAGGGCATTAGATCAAATTAGGGAATTTTCGCGAGCCGCTCGCTATTTTTTATATTCTCTAAAGTAAAATCGGCAGAAACCACTGCTTTTCCTTGGAAAAATGTCAAAATTCTTCGATCGTGTCCAATTTCCCCAGCTTGAAATCATTTTTCCCAAAAAGGTATGAAATATTCAAACCGAAAATAAAATATGAATTTGACGGATCTAATGAGACTTTACAGTAGGCTTTATTAACACAATTCTTAAAAATATAGAACGGTTTGCTGGCTGTTCTACGGTAATGTAATACAAATCAAGCAAAGTTATACTTATAACATCATATCCTATTCTAGTGACTTGATCAAACCTAAGCGATCTGTGGTTTGCTTATCAACTAAAATAAATATAGTCACAAAGTGCCTGAGGGCTACATAAGAGAAAGAGATGATCAAAATACTTAATCAAAGCCTCAACAGTGTTATAAAAGCTAATACCAATATATCGTTAACCTATATTTAGAATAAAATTAATTTACATTAATAAATGCGGCAATTTTAAGCTTATTGACAGCAAATCGAATCAATAAATTCAGAATTAATTAACCGAAGAGTATTGTCCTCTTTTCAATAATTCTCACCGCAAAATACAGCATTTTTTTTGCTAAATGCAGCATATAAAATGGAATTTTAAAAATATTATACACCGGTCAAAGCGGACTGATACAATATGATGAACTTGACGTCATATCGCAGTGGAAAATTAACAGTCACTCTTTTATCTATGTAACTGTTATCCCTTTGAGTTCTGCTCTTTTCTGCAAAAAAAAAATCGAAACGAAAATATATTTTTTCTACTACCGTGCGTAAAATACTCACTTTACGCACTCTCTAAGATTCGTAAAATAGGCCTTTTTATGTGCAGTGCGTAAAATAAGTTATTTTACGCACTAGTGCGTAAAGTAAATCTGACGTATTTTTTGACATTTAGAGCAGTGCGTAAAACAATATATATTTTACGCACTAGTGCGTAAAATAATTAATTTTACGCACTAGTGCGTAAAGTAATTTAATAATTTTTTTTGTTTTTTCGTATATTTTTTGGTAGTAGAAAAAATTTTGTAGGCTACTCATGTGTAAAGTACCCTTTTTTATTTATGGGATTGTCGACAACATTCCCATTCATAAAAAAAGGTCACTTTACACACTTGTTGCATAAATAACTATTTTCTACTACAGTGCGTAAAGTATTCACTTTACGCACTCTCTAAGACTCGTAGAATAGACCTTTTTAATGTGCAGTGCGTAAAATAAGTTATTTTACGCACTAGTGCGTAAAGTAAATCTGACATATTATTTGACATTTAGGACAGTGCGTAAAGTAATTTAAAAATCTATTTTTAAGATTTAGTGTAACTAACGATTAATTATGAAAATAAAATAGCAGCATTCGATTGACTAAAAAATATGCAATAAAATACTGTGTACCTATTCTTATTAATATAAAGCAATGATATAAAAGCAATAGTTTCCAATTCTACAAAAAGACTAATTTTACGTGAGATTCCCATATAGCGTTAGAGATGCGAAAATTCTCCTCCTCCTAAAGTAATGTCGCCAAATCAGGCGCGTGTAATATTGCCGGAAGTACACGATTACCAACGATAATTATGCAGTTTTTAAGTACACTTCTCTGTAAATTGAGTTGTAAATTTTAAATAAGCCGCAATTTAGATTCCCCTGTGCGTGACTAAGGCGTGTAAAATCAAAATATTGACTCACGTCAAAAATTAGATGATTTCGATAGTGATTTTGCAATTTATTTTTACGTAATAGCTGGCGCTTGTTTGTAACTATATAGTCTGTATATCGTTACATCATATCAGGTTCAAAGAGACTATCTCTCCATTCCTCATCATCACCCAAAACAGACTGTAATTTTGCAATAACTTCCTTTTAAAAAAAAAATTTGCTGGGGTATAAGGTATACTGTATAATCGAGGGCCCTCTCCCCAATCAATTGGATTGAAGGAACTTCTGCTCGAAGAAGGAAATAAACAATTCGAGTGATCCTTTTTATTATATCCCGGGGATCAGATCTCCGGGGGGAGCAAATAAGAATGGAAACATGAATAATAAAAAACTGCAAACAAAGCAAATTAAGAGAATATGCACATGGAATGTGAAGACAATGGCCCGAGCTGGTAAAATCCAGAATCCTCTGTTGGAAATTAGAAGATTGAATATAGAGATCATGGGAGTGAGTGAGATGAGATGGCCCGGCTCCGGCTACTGCGACATGGAGAGTTATAGAGTATACTATTCTGGAACAACTAATGGAAGGTACGAACACAGAGTGGGATTGATTATCAGAAAGGATGTTGCTAGACACGTCACTAATTTTGTGGCTATGAACGAAAGAGTCATGCTCCTACAATTGAATACGTCACCAGTGAACACCAACATAATACAGGTATATGCACCTACCATTGACCACAGTGAGGGGGAAGTAGAAGAATTTTACTCTCAGATTAAAGATCGTATAAAGAAACTCCCTAAACAAGAAATCCTAATCTTAATGGGTGACTTCAATGCCAAAATAGGCAAGGGAAGAGAAGGGAAACACATTGGACCTCACGGGCTTGGCGTTAGAAACGTAAGGGGGGAAACTCTCAGTGTATTTGCATCCGAACATGACTTAGTAATAACAAACACCTTCTATGAGTTACCAGACAGACGATTATACCCCTGGACTTCTCCCAGAGACGACGGAAAAGACCATATCATCCGAAACCAGATAGATTATATCTCCATAAATCGAAGATATAGAAACAGCTTCACAAACGTGAAAACATACTCGGGTGCAGACATACAGTCGGACAACAATCCACTTGTCGGAGAATATAGGACAAAATTTAAGATTATACATAAAACAAAACAACCAAAATATAACCTTAGGAAACTTAAGAACGACACAGTAAAGAACGAAGTAAAGAAGGACATCAACGACAAATGCAGACTGATTGCGGAAAAGACTGATAACACAGAAGAACAAATAATGATACTTGCTGAAACAACAACTAATGTCAAAGATAGATACCTGAAGAATGATGGAGCGAAACATAAATCATGGATGACAGAATAAATTTTGTTACTCATAGAAGAACGGAGAAAACAAAAAAACAGTTCCTCAACATACAAAAGCATACAAGGGGACATACAGAGGAAAATTCAAGAGGCCAAACAAAAAAAAATGGATGAGAAATGCCAAGAAATGGAAGTTTTACAAAGCAGATTCGATAAATTCAATGTACATAGGAAGGTGAGAGAAGTTACAGGAAAGTTCAAAAAGAAAAATGTGGGAAAACTTGTAAATGATGCAGGAGAGTTGATTGGGGTTAGAGAAGATATTAGAGAAACTTGGAAGAAGTATAGTCGTTTTTTGATGAGAGAGGAGACCCACCCCCCATTCAGGCTGAGTCCGGACCTGATATCATAAGAGAAGAAGTTAGAGCTGCCATTAATACTCTAAGGGAAGGAAAAGCTCCAGGGTCGGATGGAGTACATTCGGAATTCCTCAGGCTTCTTGACGAAGAGTCCATCACATTCCTGACTGGCATTTTTAATATCATCTACAATACTGAGAACATTCCAAAAGAATGGCTTATCTCTGAATTTTTAATGTTAGCAAAGAAACAGGGAGCCAAAGCGTGTGGTGACTACAGAACAATTAGTCTTATAAGTCACATGCTAAAGCTGTTCCTCAAAATCATTCATCGAAGAATCTATAGTATCTGCGAGGATAAAGTGTCACATACACAAGAGATGCACTTTTCTGTCTACAAGTATTGTTCCAGCGCTGTAGGGATATGAACTGTGATAAATTTGCCTGTTTTATAGACTACCAGAAGGCGTTCGATAGAATAAAACACGAGAAGATGAAAGGCGTCTTGATGAATACGGGGATGGATGATAAAGATCTAAGGATCATCCGAAACCTTTACTGGAAGCAATCAGCTACTATTAAAATTAATATGGAAGAGCAAACCAACACAGTAAACATTCTTCGAGGAGTTAGGCAGGGCTGGATCCTGTCACCACTCATATTTAATCTCTACTCAGAGGAAATCTTTAAAGAGGCCCTTGAGAATACCGACATAGGAATTTTGCTGAATGGAGAACGAATGAACAACATCCGGTACGCAGATGATACTGTGGTTTTCACTGACAACATGAACAACTTACAAGAACTAATGAACAAAATAAAAGATGTCGGCAGTAACTATGGCTTAGAAATTAACATTAGTAAAACCAAATTCATGGTAATCAGTAGAGAAACTGGTGGAAGATACTGCTTAACGATCAACAACACGCCAATAGACAGAGTAACCTGAGTAACACAGTTCACCTATCTGGGAACCATAATCAATGATAAGTGGGACCACTCACAAGAGATTAGGTGTAGAATAGAGAAAGCAAGGACCGCCTTCAACCAAATGGCTAAATTGTTTAAAAGTCACAACCTCAAAATCAACATCAAAATCAGACTCCTTCGATGCTATATTTTCTCAATTCTTTTCTATGGGATGGAGTCATGGACATTAATCGAGGCAACACAAAGAAGACTCGAAGCCTTCGAAATGTGGCTTTACAGGAGGATGCTGAGAACATCATGGGTGGACAAAATGACCAACAAGGCAGTGATGGAGAGAATGAAGAAGGACTTGGAAGTAATGAACACCATCAAGAGAAGAAAAGCTTGAGTATCTCGGGCATATTATGAGGAACGAAAGCAAATATCACCTTTTAAAGTCCGTTCTCCAAGGGAAAGTTTATGGCAGAAGACCACCAGGAAGAAGGAGAATATCATGGCTTAAAAACTTAAGAACATGGTTCTCAAAAACTACTACCGAACTATTTAGAGCAGCCGTGAACAAAGTCATCATATCCAGGATGATCGCCAATATTTGGAACGAATAGGCACTTGAAGAAGAAGAAGTATATTTAGTTGTTGTCTCACTGTAGGTCGGCAACTGAGCATTACTCAATACATCCTGAAAGAACCTAACATTGTTTCCTAGGCAAGGCCTTGAATTTTGGACTATCGGTTGAGGACTAAATTGCCTAATTTCCGGAAAATCTTTTTCCATATTCATAAGAAATGTCAAATGTCCTCGTCGTTTTAGGATAAGCTAAGTTAGCCTCGAAAAAAGAACTAGAAGTTATAGACATATGTACTCTAATTTGTTTTTGCTTCAGAAATTCAGGACACTCCTTGTCCGTGGAATTATGACTTGAATTAATGCAGTGATAGTATCACAGTTATTACATTTTGCTTTCCCTCGACATTCAATTAAAACATTATTTAACCCTCATTATGTATGGATATACTATCATCTCAAGACCATAGGTTGATATAGTTTTTGGGAGATATTTCCCATCAAAGGTAAAAAGACATATGCCAGTTTTCACAAATTCCCTCTTGTCATTATCACCTGTCACTGACCTATTGAACCTTTTGACCTCAATAATGTCTACCACGCTGATAGAGAACTTTTGAATTACTTCTTCTGAAAAAGATTTGCAAACATCCCTCACAATACCCTTACAAGATACATTTACATCCGGTATGTACATTTCATACCCTTCCTTTAAGAGATATTCATTTTCAAGGAAAACATTAGCTTCCTGCCCTAGACTAAATTCGATTATGACTCTGTTTTTACCTTTTCTTAGAGGTCCTTTCTGATGAGAAACACCTGCCTCTCTTAGATCTCTTGCAATTGACATAGGATGAAGATTACCAATATTTTGCCATTTCTCGTGCTTAGCCTGTACTACAACAGTAAATGGCCCTAGACCATTAGTTTTATATTTGCTCCCTTTTCTTTCAATAGATTGTGTTTTGCCCTGATTCTGAAAGTTTAATTGCTGACTTTGAGCACTTAGATTGTGTATTTCTTTAACATTATCATTTCTTTTTAAAGGGGCTCATGTTCCCCCCCTTCCGATTCTACCTCCATTACAGAGCCCTAGCCCCGTGAAGTTGGGTAATGTACCAAAAGAATAATTATATACAACAGTAGTAGTAGTAGTAAGGGTGGTGGGGCCGAAGCCCGGTAAGTAGGCCTATAAGTCCCTTTTCACCATCCCCGATCCGCCCTCCCCTACCTGGCTACTTCCAACACCCGGCCCGCACTGAAACGGCTCGTCACCTTGATAAAGGTGAGGACGTCCTCCCAGTCCAGATCCTTTAGATCTTCCCGAGCAAGTGTTGGTGCTCCCAGTATCTTCCTCCTTAGGCGACTCTACCTATCACAAATTCCTATATAGTGGTATGAGGACTCCTCCCCTGTCCCGCAGTTCGGGCAGAGTGGGCTGTCCCTCACGCCGATAAGGTGCAGATGTCTGTTTAGGCTTCCATGCCCAGTCAGAATACCTACCCAGTTCCTGATGTCCTATCGGCTCTTTTTTAGCAGTCGCCTTGCTCTGGATCCGTCAGGATTTAGAATCATTTCCTTGGCTTGTCTGCATCCTTCTTTTCCTCTCCAATTGTGCTTTGTCTTGTTCCAGGTCCAGTTATTTAGTTCCTGAGAGATTTGCCTTTTACTTAAGCCCAGACCAGGTTCTGGACCGACGAGGTGGCTCATTGCCTTGTCTTGCCAATTCATCGGCCCGTTCATTGCCCTCGATGCCACTGTGCCCTGGAACCCATCTGAGTCTTACTTCCTTGCACACAGCCAATCTGTCTAGGGCGTCTCTACATTCCTGAATTAGCTTACAGCTTGCCCTGGGTCTTTGGATCGCCCTGAGAGCGGCTCGACTGTCCGAGTAAATATATATACTCTCTACACCTTCTGTTACCTCCGCCTTGGTTGCTACTTCCAAAATAGCAAACACCTCCGCCTGGAAAATAGTGGCATATCTCCCCAGCGAAGTGCTTTCTCCTGATTTAGTGTTGTGTGTATTAGCCATCCATGAGCCGTCAGTGTAACATGCGTGTACGCCGCTCGGCGTACGTACCTGGCCTGACAGCCACTCTTCCCTTGATGGAAATTCCACTTGGAAATTCCTTCTCAGTCTTAATCTGCCATCTGGAATATTGCCTTCGATCGCAATGATGGGTAAATCCCTACTCATTTTGGCGGCAATAGTCGTATGGCCTTTCCCTGTGTAGTCCGTTCGCCATAGGCCACTGTCGATCATCCTTTTGTGAGCCGCCATTGCCTCTCTCTCAATCCAGATCGGGAGGTCCGGCAGCCCCAGGATGATGTTCAGTGCTGCTCCGGGAGTTGTTCTCAATGCTCCGGTAATACGCAAACAAGCCAGCCTTTGCAGTCTGGCCAGTTTCTGGGCATTAGTGGCTCTGGCCACCGCTGGCCACCAGACCACGGATCCTTAGGAAATTCTCGGTCTTATCACAGCAGTGTACAGCCACTGGAGGATGTAAGGTTTTAAACCCCACTTCCTACCTACCGTTCTCCTTAGTTGCCACATAATCGCGGTTGGCTTATTCACCACCTGTTCAACGTGTGCCTTCCACGTCAATTTACTGTCTAAAATAACTCCCAAATATTTGACTTGTGGACTTAGGCTCAGTCTCGTCTGGTAGAGTATGGGATGTATAAAACCTGTTAGATTTCGTTTTCTTGTGAAGAGAATGAATTCGGTCTTCCCTGGGTTTACTGAGAGACCATTCTCCTCACACCAACTTTGAACTATCCGACACGCCACCTGCATACGCTCGCAGACCGTTCTCACGAACTTGCCCGTGATCATTACTAGCCCGTCGTCAGCATATGCTTGTGCGTAGAATCCCTCAAGATTTAACCTTCTCAGGAGGTCCATCACCAGGCACCACAAATGTGGCGAGAGGCAGCTGCCTTGTGGGCAACCCCCTCTTACCCCGGCTTCGACGCGAACTTCTCCCAGCGTGGCGCTGATCTTTCGGTCTTCCAGTGCCGTTTTTACCCACTTGACCAAATGAACTGGTGTTCTCTTGGCCTGGAGGGCTTGACAGATAGTTTTCATTTTAGCCTTATCGAAAGCTCCTTCTACGTCAAAGAAGAGCGCTAGCGCCATTTCTTTGTTTTCTATTGTCTTTTCAGCCCTTCTAACTACAGAATGGAGAGCCGTTTCAGTCGACTTCCCCCTTCTGTAGGCGTGCTGATTATCATGTAGAGGAGAATCAGTTAAGATCTCTTCCATGATGAACCTGTCAATCATGTTTTCCATTGTCTTCATTAAAAATGAAGTTAGACTTATAGGCCTAAAGGACTTGGGATGGGAATAGTCTCTCTTCCCTGCATTGGGGATGAAGACGACATCCGCTGCTCTCCAAGCTTGTGGAACGTACCCTAGTGCTATGCTGGCCTCGAATACTCTCTTTAAGTAAGGGAGTAACGTGTCAAGGCCCGCCTGCAGCATCATGGGTATAATTCCATCCGGCCCTCCTGCCTTATATGTACTGAACTCCCCCACTGCCCAAGTTATGGATTCCTCAGTCACCGCACTGCGGGCAAGGTTCCAGTCCATCTCTGGCTCTGGTTCCTCGTCTTAGTTGGTAGTCTGTACCTCTCCGGGGAAGTGGGTTTTTAGAAGAAGCTCTATCGTTTCCTCTCTTTATAATATACAAGAAATTAATAGACTAAATATAGTAGTTTGATAATGAAATATAACAATAAAGGATGAATGGGGGACTACTCGCAAAGGATATTGTTAGTACGCTTTACTCCTCGAAGAAAATTTTTCACGAGAACACTTTGCTTCGGATGCTAGCGAAAAAACTAGACATTTCAAATATATATATTTGACAGTTGACGCTGCTTCCTCTTTCTTCTTTCCATATGACTCTGCTCCGAGTGGGCAGCTCGCCAGCGTATTCTGGGATGAATGTGACTGTTTGGCAGATAACCATATCACAACCACCATACTGTACATTATTTAATTATTTTTATGGAGGCTTTATAATATATCGTTTAAAGCACTGTTATAAAGACATCACAACAAATGATATTGAAACTCTTCACTCTCCCGCGCAGTGAGAAATATTCACAAAAATAGAATTCCGTCGATAGGATCAGGATACAAATAATAATAATAATTGAAGATATTGAATTCTGTTATAGTTTAATCTGATTATATTTCAAGAAATTGATTATCAATTTTCATATTTCCAGCATTATGATGTGAGAGAATGAAATGTTTAGAGGAGGGGGAACACCCATTTGTCAATCAAATCAAGTTTATTGGTACTAATATGCAGAAATGCATTTATACACATCATGTAACCTAAACCTAAATTAACGCTAGACTATAATAACTCAGGTTAACAAAGCAACCTAAGTTAAGTTTAAAAAACCTATGACTAAACAGAATACAGTTTTAAAAAGTACACATTAATCACATATGAATATCAAAATTTACAAGCTTAAAATTTGAACACATACTCAAAACAACACATCATAGTTCAACACAACATGACATCACAAATTCAAGCTGGCCAGAGAACCCGTGTCACAACTCAAATGCTCCTCAAAGGAATAGATGGCCTCACTCTTTAAAAACGCCATCGTTACGTCCTTAAACTTGTCAAAATTGAGGGACCTAACATTGAGGGGAAGGATGTTAAACAATTTTACACCAAAGAAATTTGTGCCACTTCTAGCTCTGGCAAGTCTCAGATACCCCGGAACCAGGTTTTCATTATTTCGGGTTTGGTAGGAGTGAATGGATGCATGGGTATTAAAGAGTTTAATGTTTTTCCTAACATATAGTAAACACTCCAAAATAAAGACACAGGGAAGAGTCAATAATCCCAGCCCAACAAACACCCGATGGCAGTCCTCCCGGGACCCCAGGCCTCCCAGTATTCTCACACATCTGCGCTGAAGACGAAATATTATATTTGCATGGGCTGAGTGGCCCCAAACTAGAATCACATAGCTCATCTTTGAGGCAAAATAACTATGGTAGGCTGTTAGTAGAGAGCCTAAAGAAACACAACTTGACAGGTTCTTGATAAAGTAAGTAGACTTAGCCAATTTCTTGCTCAGTTTTAGCACATGAGAGTTCCAAATTAAATTATGATCAAGGTTCACACCCAAAAAACAAACCTCTCGCTGCCCGTCAGCCAGAATCACATGGTTATTCTCTCCACTCCGAAGGCTGAAATTGATTGATTGAGTCTTCGATGTATTGAGACATAGTTTGTTTGATAAAACCCACCTTTCCGTATTCAATTGCGCCTCAGTAATGCCAGAATCATCTATGTTTACAGGATCATAAGTAGTAAAAATTGTGGTGTCATCTGCAAAGTGAATTATGTCACTGCGCTTTTGAAAGTTTACAAGGTAATTAACATAAATGAGAAAGAGGACCGTACCTAGTACAGTTCCCTGGGGCACACCTAGATGTACTGTGGCCTCCTGGGAGTTTTTCGAGTTGTATGACACAAACTGGGAGCGCTCCGAAAGGTAAGATCTTACTAGCTGAACACCTTCAGGTAGAAAACCATATGATTCTAGCTTCTCAAGCAAAATGATGTGAGAGACACAATCAAATGCCTTTGTTAAGTCCAGGAAGGAAGCGTAGGTGTCATGTGCCAATTCAAAGCCCTCAACCACATGCTGAACAAGATCGTTAATGACCAACACCGTTGCTTTATTTTGACGAAAATCAAATTGTCCCTGAAAGAATAGATTACATCTCTTAAAATGGTCACAGATTTGCATCTTCAAAACACGCTCAAAAATCTTAAAAAATATCGGCTGGATAAATATAGGTCTGTAATTAGACTGATCATGCTGTGATCCTTTGTTCTTGTAAACTGGTATAACCCTGGCCATTTTAAATATCTTTGGGAATAAGTTTAAAGAAATTGCTTGGTTTATTAATTTTGTAAGAGGAAAAATTATTAAATTTTAAGTGTTTATGATTTTTAAGTTCAACTCAAATGAATCCTTGGGTTCACTATTCTTAATTTCAGAGAAAATCTTTCTTATTTCATTATATGTGACCGATTTTAAATTGAATGGGGGACACTGTGGTATTTCAGTCAAATACTGAGAAAAGTAGGTCGAACAGGGCTGCAATATTTCCACTATTTTCTCTGCCACTGAGGCAAAGTAGTCATTAAAGTCATTTGCATTTAAGTTTGAAGAGCAAGAGTGAGTGTACCTTGGCTGATTAGATTTAATTATTTCCCACATTGCTGTTTATTTGTTGTTAGAGTTTGCAATGAAAACATCATGAGCAGTTTTTTTTGCTGTACACAAAGCTGTCCTATATCTCTTTCTGAAATAATTTACAGTTTTTGCAGGCATTAAGATTTGGTTGGTTTTATTGAGAGATACCATAAAATGTAGTTGTTCTCGCATGACTCTTAGATCATTACCAAACCAGTCAACCCTGTTTTTGGACCTTGTCTTTGTTGAATTTTGTATCCTGGACTTTAAGGGAAAACTCACCCCAACAGCATCAACAATCCCATCGATAAACCCTCGAAATTTGCCATCTACGTCAATTTCACAGTCGTCGACAAAACGTTTCTGACTCAATAATGCCATATAAGCTGAACAAATCCTCACTTGTAATAGGCCTATAAGAGATTCGGGTGGAATGTGAGAGCGATGGTTTAATCGTCAGAGTTCCAAGCACACCATAATGATCAGAGAGATGAAAGAGATTTAACTGTGTTGGTCCTTGTAAACAATGTTGTAAGTTTGTGAATACATTATCGATGCAGGCATTAAGACGAGTACTGAAATTTACGGTTGGTTGGAGGTCTAGGGTTCGGAAGCAATTTATTACCTCCAATGCTCTGTCATGATCAAGTTTTGAAAGTATTAGCATTAGAGTATCAATAAACAAGTTGAAATCGCCTAGTGGAGATCTATAAAATGTGACAACCTGTATATTTAAATTATTCAAAACAATACCCGCGACCTCGCAATGCTGCTCAATTGAGAAACCCTCCAAATTAAGAGATGTGCATTCAAGGTCCCTGGCAAGAATAGTGACACGTCCATGAATCATCTGAGACCTGCAAAAGCCAGCAGCCACCCGAAAACCCTGAACGTTGAAGACACCAAGCTCATCCAGCGTGAGCCAGTGTCCATTTATGCAAAAAACATCAACACCATTCTCTTTGAGGAGCATCTCGGATTCGACAGCTTTGCTGCACAATTGCATGCAGTATAGATAAAGATATGTCCTTAAATTTATTTTTAAGTTGTTTCTGAGTTTGTCTCTTAAGATTAATGTTGAAATTAAAATTATTATTATTATCATTATTATTATTGTTTACTCCTATAGTACAGTCTATCAGAGGAACATTTTCATGCTCGGAAACTATGCCACAATTTACCTGCTCATTGGTAGATTTGGGCTTTGCAGGTTCATAAAATGGTTGATCAGTACTCCATTTGGCCAAATTTCCGCGTCCATAATTTAAGCCTTATGGTCTGCTGGAACTCCTAGCTTGAAAGAACTGCAGTAGCTGTCCTTTCTGGTTCTGAGCTTGTAACATTGACATACATTGACAAGATTAAGCGTCTTCAGGTACAGGTAAAAAATGGGGCAAGATCCTCGACACATCCACAATCACAATACAAATTCTCAGTAATGTCAATTCTGAATAGATATTTTTTCCGACTCTACGACAGACGAGGAATTGAGAGAGAAAGACGAGGTATGACGTAACGATCAACACTAGACGTACAAACTTTTTTTTATATTACGTTAAGGCGATGTACTTATTAAAACCCGTCATCATCAGCGAAAACGTAACGTCAACAATTCGAAAAGACAATCGCCTTAATAACGTGCAAACGTCTCGTAAAGGGCGCACATGTTACGAACGATCCTGATTTCGAACGGTTTTTGAGATAAAAACCGGGAGGCAATTCCGCCAATTTCCTTTATTCTTGGAAAACGATGGAAATTGCCGGCAACGAGCTTTCCTTGCGATTTCGCGATTTCCAGTTGCTCCTCAAGTTTAAGATCTTTATTGGGGGCTTTATCTTTTTGTTGCATCTTTTACCATTTTGATTTTTCAAGCGAGATTTTTATTATGTATTATCTCTGGCGGGGAGTTGTCAGTCGATTTCACGTAGATAAGCGGGATTTTTCACAATCATGGAAAATACATTTACCTAATAATCAGTATTTGTATTTTAATAAAATTGTATATGTATATACAGGGTGTGCATCAAATTTGATGGCGTATTACAAGTATTTAGAGATCCATTACTAGACACATACATCACAGCATCCAAAATGTACATTCCTATTACTCTTAATATTTTTTGTTCTATCAAGATGGGTTTACAAACTTTCCCATTGTTTCATTCTTAAAATACTACGAATGCATCTCTTTTACATGACCAGAATTCTGTGTATGTCAGGCGAATCACCCCAAAATATCACTCCGTACCGCAATCTCTCTCTCTACCGTATGTTGCTCCGCCGGTATAAATACCGCCTCGTCCTTCCTATGGCTGTAGGTCAACTTTCTCCTGGACAAATTGCGTCCATTTTTGACCGAGGTGACACTAAATAGCACCACCTGGTCGTCTGCGAATGCCTGCACCTCCATTGTAATGCCCTCTTCCAGACAGGCTTTTACACCCTCCATGGCTTCAAACCGGGATTCCATGAGACAAAGCCACAAGGTACTAAACGAATAAATAGATAGCGTGCCTCTACCTTTATTTTAATAATTCAAGAACAAAATTCAATACGATAAACCACAATGAACAAAAATATGCAAAAATATGTAATCTGCATTAAATAACGCGATCTGATGGTTTCCCTTAGTAACGAAATAAATAAACAAAACTGCATTACCTAACCATTAACAACTGAATTTCCCGGTTTAGTGTCTAATTAATAGTTGAAATCAACTACCCACACGAATCACTAGAAGTCAATTGCAAGATTAATTATTAAAATTAAATATAAAAACAATAATTCCCCATTGCATCAATTCTAACTTCGGTAACAGAATAAACTCCATGAAATTAGCAGTTTTAGCATTAATTGCAACTTATTACTGTAGACAGTAGATGCCTTTGATAAAGCAACATAGAAATCAATGGTTAAATTTTACACTCGCTGCTAAACCGATACGGAAAGATCAAATAAATTAAACTACTAAATTATCGAAAATCTACATTACATTTCCTCGGAAATAAAATAAAAACGATTAATTAGGCTAATCGCAAGACCCCGTGAATAAATAATAATTTACTATTCCGTTCAAGTATAAAAGCTCAGAAGCCGTAATCAATCTCTGATTACTATGACGACTAATTAAGCTACTAAATCGAGTCCGAAATGAAATAAAACGTTTAATTGAACAAGCGCGAAGCCCAGGAAATAAAGAAAATCTATGCCATCCCAGCATAAAAGCCTATAAGCATTATTTAATTTCTAATTAGTATGTCACGCCGATCAATTAAGCTAATAAATCGAGTCCGATATAAATAAAAACGGGTAATTTAATAATTATTAAATAATAAACTAGCCCATCCGAATAAAAAAAAACCTCAACCTCTATTAATCTCTAATTAAGAAGACGTCACGCCGATCAATTAAGCTACTAAATTGAGTCCGATATGAATGAAAAGCGAAATAATACAGCAATGCAATTAATAAAGACACGAGAAACGCAAAACATCTGCAATTAATAAAGAAAACTTACCTCTTAACAAGAGGGCGGACTACGCGACACAAAATGCCAAGTACCAATGGTGGCCGACACTAGACAAAGCCAATTCCAAAATCCTCGCCTGGCGAGTTATTCCTGCATCTACGGCAGTAAAACTCACGAGAACGAATCGAAATGGCCGATGCGTAAATTTCTATGTTGTTTGTCGATGAAATCCAACTAGGATCTCTGGGCTTAAACCAGGTTAAAATAAATCGACAAGCCAACAGAAAAGCTTCACTAGAAAAGGACTCGGAGCCAAACCAGGCGTCGCGTCGTCTCGCGCTTCGCAAGGTGAAGTCAGCGCGCAGGAAATTACATCGCGACCATTGAAATGGATTCCTTAAGGTCACGCGAGAAAGATATAAAATCGAATTGAATATCGGAATTAAATTTCGTACGATGAGCGGAAGCAGGAAGCGTACTAGAAATTCACTTCTAGTTAGTGACCAAAACGGAATATCACACCAGGCTGGAGCCCTGCGGGCAGCCCCGGTGTACCTCAACCTCTATTTTTCCACTCCTCATGCTACGGTTCCTGAGGAAGCTCCAGATCAGTCGTGCCAGCACATCTGCCAGGCAGGCGGAATTGAACGCGTTGGTCTAATCCAATGTCATCAGCAGTTGTTGCCTCGTATTCCCTTTCCCAGCTTGAATTTCACTTCTTGTTAGGCTCTCAACAGCGTCCGTGGTGCTCATACCGCATCTGAAGCCAAATTGTCTGTTGCTGAATCCCAGCGTGCGTTCCAAGTGTACCCTTAATTTTTCATTCGCAACTTTATCCAGCACCTTACCCAGTGCAGGCAAGAGACTTATCGGCCGTACCCCTCCGTCAGCTAGCTGGGAAGTAGCCAGTTGTCATTGAAGCATTATACAATTTCAGTATGCATATTTTCTTGTATCTCCATATATACTTCAAATATTCGTTGGATATTCCGTCCTCCCCCATGGTTTTTTTTGTCTGTAGGTCTGCTATGATTCTATCCACCTCAAGTGCAGTAATGTCCTCGTTATTACTTGCCATCAATTCTACTTGCTCGTCCAATTCTGCTAACTCGGCCATCTCCTGCTGGCAGGCCCCAGGGTGATATTTCCGAATCATGTGTTCGTCATATTCATCCTCTGTGACCTCTTTACCCTCTATGCATGTATTCCCATTGCCGGTTTTTTTTGCCTCTTCTTAACCACGACCATACCCTGTCCCAGGGGTCGTTTTCAATCAACATCTTTTGCTTATATATTTCTTCTCACTTTACATACACAACTTTTGCTTATATATTCCCTCAGTTATTGCAACCTATGTATGCTTCTTCTTTATTCTTCATGCTTTACATAAACACCTCTTGCTTATATAACATTTCACATGGGAACCATGCCCTTTCTGAGCTTCTGCGGTATCTACCAAAATTTTTGCTTAGACTTCCTTAATGTCAGTCAGCTATTTTAGTCCATATGCTCAATTACATAAACACTTCTTGCTTATATAACATTTCACCTGGGAACCATGCCATGGCCTCGGAGCAAAAGAAGAAAATTTAATTTAAAAAATGGGGGAAAAAACGCTAAAATTTCAACGGCCTGTATACCCGGCGGAGACAAGTTTTTATGAACTTTTTTTAATTGTAAAATGCTGGAAAATGTTGAGCCGTTTCGACTGTACAGGTACTAAAAGTGAAAATTTGAAAATAACTAGTTTAGATGTATTAGATTGTTGGTTGCCTTTTTCATCAATTCGATGCAATTTATTTATCGATTATCACGTACCTACACATTCGAAACAGAAAAAATAACCAGCAAAAAAAGGCGTTAATTCCGAATCCTTTCAAATGCTCCACTCAGACGTATTATTTACATTTTAATGCGATATAGAAGAGCGTCTGCATAAATGGGAAAACCACACCGGTATAGCCTTTATTGCGCTTTTTATTTTTTAATAAAACGACCGGCATAATCCCCCTATGGTTAAAACCCATTATTACAAAGGAATCGGAGAAACATTCAAGTTTCGATTCGGTCTACATACGAAATGCATCGAAATATTTTTGAGAAAGTTTGGCTTAATATGAGGTTTTCATATATAAAAGTCGATCAGTGTAATCAGTGTAATATATTATTGCTTTGAGGTAGTTAGTACT
>MU183976.1:0-57093 GCA_016904865.1 Pissodes strobi
AATGTGGGCTGAACCGGTCCTAGAGCATCTACACCTCTATCTTCGACTGTTCCTGTTGGTACTGGAACTGTTCCACTGCTGATGTTTGCAGTTCAAGTCCCCAATGATAATCTTGGAGCTTGGGTCTCTTGTTAATTCTTCTATGTCCTCTTCATGTATCAGATCTCGGGGCGGAAGATAAACCGAAGTTATCTTGATATCTCCACGTCTCGTGGAGACTTTTATGGAGACCGCTTCAATCTCTGAGTCCATTTCGATTCCTAGATTTGTGTGTTCTATTTCATTGTTTACCACTAAAGCAACCCTCACCTATGGGGTTAACTCTGTCGTGTCGGTAGATGGGATATCCTGGAAGGAAATTAATCGATCGATTGATCCTGGTCTTTTGCATGGCCAGGATCGCCGGATTATGTCGTTGCAGAAGTTCTTGGACTTCGATCCTGCTACATCTGAGGCCACAGATGTTCCACGACATAATTATGAGGCGATCGATGTTTTCACTGTTCATTCAAGGCGGAGAAAGCTTCCTGTACCATTTTTAGGAGCAATGGTACCATCATCGCCAAGACTTGATCTTGAATCAGGCTCTTTATCGGTGCCATGCCGTCCCCTAACTCTGCCTAACCCATTCCGATGCCGTCCATGAAGCTGCGCTGCTTTACTCGTCATTTATGCAATTTTTCTTCCCTCGGAGAGTGCTGAGGCTCGGAATATCCGTACCTGGCACAGAAGCAGTGACATTTACTCAGCGGCATAAATAATTCTATGGATTTTCGACTCTTGGGCGTTCGTGAAAAAATAATTCTGCAAATTCCTCCAGACACCATCCACATCATTTAATATGTTATTATACAGGGTTCTTAAGTGTATGTGAAATTTACGGATGTGGTTGTTTGTCTTGTTTTAGAAATAACGGGTTTCTTTTCATTTTCAAAATATAGGTGATCAAATTGGTATATCATCGGTTAATTTAGAGGTATGTCGAAAGGTGATTCTATTATAATACGACTTTTTGTTCATAGGAAAAGGTAGGAGAAATATCAGAGCCCTAGTAGAAGGTGATGATTTGGCAGAGGCCACTCAGAAGGCCAACAACGAAGAGCGAGAGCGAATCAAGCGTTTGCAGGAAAGATACAAGGAGAAGGAAACTTTCACGCAGTCCCAGACGTTTGCCAGTCAGTTAAGCGAAGATGATGCTGATCCATTAAGTAAGTATATTTATTGTCATATTGGTAATTACAATTCTCATCGACATAGCCATAAACAATATTAAATTAAGACCCGAGAAAAGAAGCAGAAAGGATATAATGACGCATAACGCGTACACAAAACTAAGTTCTAAGGCATTAAAAGGAAAAAACATCAAGTCACAAAAATAAATAAAACGAACAATTCAATAGTCATAAGCAAAATATAAAAATCGAAACAACGAGTACATTATGATCCTCTCTGTCAAACGCCTTGGAGAAGTCAGTGTAGAATGCATCAACCCGATAACCTCTCGCCAAGACGCTCAGCAGGACAGTCTCATAAGAAACCAAATTGGAAACGGTAGACCTACTGTTGACAAAGCCGTGTTGACTCGAATCAATAAACTGTTTACACATCCAGCCCAATTGATCGTGCACAGGCCATCGAACAATTTAGTTATTGCTGATTGTTTAGATATGCTCCTATAATTACTTACACATTCCCTCTCCCCACATTTAAAAATATGTACTATAAAGCTCTCCTTCCAAATCTCCGGAAGCTCACCCTCAACCAGTGACCCATTAAGCAGCACCCGTAGAGGCCTGGATATGCTGTACCTAAGATTACTGAGTAAATACTCTGGTATACCGTCAGGTTCCGATGACATTTTTAGTGGCATGTGTGTGATTTTCTCAAAAACATCTGCCAAGCTTATGGTCTTAACTCCAAAGTCAATACATTTGTCAATTTTATAATCAGGCATAATTGTGTCACTATTGCTATACGCTGTTGAGAAATACTCACAAAAAAGATTCGCAATTCCCTGTCCAGTAGTGGCTATTTTGTTGTTGTAATACATACAGCTAGGTAGTTCATTGAACCTTCTCTGAGATTTTACAAATGACCAAAACATCTTTGGATTCTCAGAAATGCTATGCTCAGCTCTCTTCAAAAAAAAATACATAGTCCTTCTGTGCCAAAATCTTACAATGTGATCTGAGAATAGAGAACTGCTCATAGTGAAACTGAGATCCGGGTTTACAAAATTCTTTCTGTGCCTTTTGCTTGTCAATTATACAACCTGTAATATGGGTCTGCAATACTAGCTTGCTATCAATGTTCAGTCCCAAAAACTTGACATTTTCCTGATGTCTCAATAAATTGATGTCAAACTGGATATGTCCTACCACACACTTATAACTAACAACATTTATTTTTTTTCAAAATTAAACCAACAGATTTGCGTCACTTTTTGGCATCACCAGGAACTATTTCAGACGATTCTAGCTCAGAGCCAGTATCCTAGAGATAGTAGTATCGTCCGCGAAAAGGGTGAACTTACCTCTGGTAGATAAGGGGAAAATGGCCCAAATATATAAAAAAACAACACTAATCTCTGAGGCTGACCAGTGCGGATTCGCGATTGCCACGCGCGACACTTGCTAAATGACTCAAGTGAAACTGCTCTAAATCCATAAGTTTCACGCTTCTGCAAAAGAATGCCATGATCAACGCAGTCAACAGCCTTTGTCAAATCGCAGAATACTAACACACCCACTGGTCCCCTATAAGAGCAGAATATAACTGTCCCAGAGCTGAAAATATTGCATCATTAGTACCCTTATCCTGCTGAAAATCGCATTGATTTGCGCATAAGATTTTAGTTCTATTTAAGAACGACAGCATTCTTACTTTGACCAACCATTCAGTAATTTTTGCCAGCGATGGCATAGCAGAAATAGGACGGAAGTCAGAGGGCAACTCACCATCATCTCCCCCCTTATGTACCCACTGTAATGTGCACTAATTTTTGATCCCTCATAGTCCGACTATTTAATATTTCCAAACAATAAGCTGACAGAGGGGGGACACGAATTTTCTAATAATAAGATACAAGTTTTTCTTCCTTAATTTCAAAATCGTTTTCAAATGATATAAATTTACAAGCAACATAAATTGAATTGAATATAGATCTCTGAAAATTAATTTAATCACGTTAAATGGTTTTATACAATGATCGGTATAATTTCATATTTGCACTATGTATTAATCATAAAATCTAGTACTAAATATTGATTTTCTCAATATACTAACTATGATTACAATATCCAGAGGTATTGACTATAAATGAAATTGGTTATGCAATCTTATTGGGAAATAGCAGCGGGGTGTCAAGATGTGAACTGAGCTCTTTTTCGCACCCCATTAAATTTTTTCAATTGAAAACAAAATTTTAAGCAAAAAAACTATCTAGAGAAATTTGATCATCTTTTTATATACCTACATTAAGTAATTTCTGTGGCCCTCTTCAGGGATTGGTGGAAATAGCCCAACTAAAAAGAATAGCATCAGGAAACCTTTTTCACATTTAAACAAACGTAATCTATTACTGATGCAGAGTAAGTAGTAGGAACATTAATATGCAACATTAGATTCATTGATTGAAAGAGATAATGCAATGATAGCGTATGTGGGGAATTTCTGTTGTGAGAATTAATGTTAAAATCACCAGCCAAAACCTTATTAGATTGAGCACAAAAGTTAACTAACTTTCTAGCCTTTCCAAAAAGACAACTTTGCTACATGATGGTGTATCAACAAATTATATACAGTTTAATGTAGGATTATTTATTTATTAATAGGATTTAAATGTAGGACAAAACACAATAGAAATTCAGGTTATTCTTCCAGAATCAGCTTGTTAAACTAAATTAATTGATTTTAAAAAACATTTTATATGAGAATCAGAGGTGGTACTCTGGTTCTCATATAAAATGTTTTTTAACTGCTGTTCTGCAATAAGAACATACCCAACTATACTCCGCTGCAAAAGTTCATTTGTTCTTAACCAATGCTCAGTGAATAACAATGAAAATGACATTCTTGTAGCTCATCAAGCTTATTTCGCACAGACTGTATTTAACACTTGCTTGGTTCGTCAATCCTAAAAAAAAACATAATTATCTACAGAATCAGTAGAGACATGAGACAACACTGTTGCAGGTTGAGGAAGATTATCTTTATGTATTTTCGCGTTGCTGACATCAGCAACAATGTTTGCAATATGCCAAACTCAAATTGAGGCATTATTATAATTGAAATTTCTCACCATTATCAAACAATAAGACAGATAGTACTTGATTAAGTTTGTTTTTAGCTAAAAGGGTCATATCTGTTTATATTTATTGGAAGTCTAGTTTTCAAATTTGGAAAAAAGAAGTTCAAATACTACTTTATTGCATAATATCCTTGAATGAATTTTGCTGTCGCGTTTTTTTTTTGAGAGTATCCGATAGAACAATTTTGGTATTTAGTTCTAGATGTATGCGAAGAAGTCCAGGTGAAAGTCCATCCGAAAATAACGCACAAATTAAAGCCTCATCAACGAGATGGTATCCAATTCATGTGGGATTCCTGTTATGAAAGTGTGAAGCAACTGAAGGATGGTTATGTGGGTTCTGGTTGTATACTGGCCCATTGTATGGGCTTGGGAAAAACTTTGCAGGTACGCTGGAACAGTAGTAATCTGGAGAATTGTGTGTATTTATTCCCAATCAACTTGACTACGTCCAAAATTACTTGTTAATTCAGTTGAATTTAATAAGTTCATTTACATTGTCACTATATTGAAGAGTAAATATAAATTTCTTTTAAATTGAAATATACAATCTGATTTGATCTTATTTGCAGGCATTGGCTTTAATTCAGGCACTCTTCAGCCATCCATTAACAAAGACAAAACACGTCTTGGTGGTTTGTCCATTATCCACCGTGTCCAATTGGAGGAACGAGTACAATCTGGCTTATAAGGGCATCAAACATTGTCATGTGAAGTTATACACCATTGAGTAAGTATTTGATTTGAAAATTACACTATGAAACGGCGAGAAGTGTTGCGTCTTTATCGACATCACATACACTTTTCATTCTAAAAATATGTTAATGAATTATAGATATTACATTCAAAATGTATATTGGTAATATATGGTTAATTGTGAATAAAGAACTGCAAGGAGTTTGAGCAAGCCATTCGGTTCTGCGTCAGATACAAGAAATACATTTTGAAAAATGAACCCGTAAATTGGACTGAACATAACTTGGTTGTATGTATGTATATAGCGGTTCTGTCATTTGAAAGTTCAGATTCAGATTTCTTCAAATAGGGCATTCTGGCATCTGTAACTCAGAGGACACAAAGACAAGTTTTCATTAAGGTTACCACGATAATTCATGTCTTGAACACTATTAACTTTTTGAATAGCACATCCTAATACTGCATAAACATTTTCTTAATATTTGTTTATCTATCTTTTAACGTTCTGAGAACTATTTATTAGATTTTGTTTTTACGTTTTTGCATTATTGTACGAGTGTCATGGATAACATTTAATATCGATAATTCTGCATCAGGGGCAGGGGTTTGAAAAATTTAAGGTTTCCTGGAATTTGTAATATGTGTGACTTCTATTTAGGGATAAAAAAGCGGCTTGTCGACGTTTCGATATAGCGAGCAAATGGTGGAAGACGGGCGGAATGTTGGTACTGGGCTACGAGTGTTTCGGCCTCATGATCAACGACCAAAAACTCAAGAAGTGGGAGAATAAGGGCGTGTTTCAGAAGGAGGACATTTTGAAAGCTTTGGTTGATCCAGGTAAAGAAGTTATGTTATGTTAGTCGATAAACGATCATAAGTATCATTCATTGTTTAATTTTATTTAACTGATCTAATTGAAAAATTAATTTTAACATAATGTAGTGATCTAGGGCATTTTCCCCCTGTCTTATGAGAAGGTTTGCATACTGTTGAAACTCCCTGTAATTTTTTTAGGGCCGGATTTGATCATTTGTGACGAGGGTCATCTTCTGAGGAATAAACAAAGTCAAAGAACTTTAGCCCTGAACAAGGTCAAGACTAAAAGGCGAATAGTATTGACGGGGACTCCTCTACAAAATAATTTACTGGAATGTAAGTGTTATGTTAATACGTGTGTTTTACGACACTAATATTATAAGATGATGCAAGTTAGTGGCGACATTGTTGCCAAACTGGATAACATTTTCTATTTATATAAAATAGTTCGTTTCTGATACTGATTTTAGCATCCTTTTTTATGTAGGCTGTGATTTTTTAATATGTTGTTAGAAGCGCTGCCAGTAGTGTATATCCAAGTTAGCAGCTTCGAAAGACCTGTGCTAACTCGTAGCACTCGAAAAACCGCGAAATGTTCAAACTTGTTGCGGTTTTTTTTTCTATGTTTCCTAAACTATGAGTTTTTACATGAAACATGTTATTATTTGCTACAAGTTGAGGCTGGAACCAACTTCCTAGGTCCAATAGTTACCAAGGTACAGCCCTCCAAAAATTGGCAATTGTTTCCAAAAAAGTGAAATTTTAGGATTTGGTCAACTTTTAACCCCGAAATCAGGGAAAATACTCATTTTACGGGTAAAATGTTTTTAACAAATGTAATTAGCTTTAATTGAAACGACGTCTAAAGGTCTGATAGTTTCCTCACAATGCCTAAAAATCAAAAAAAGGGAAAACTGCATTTTTCGCAAATTTACTCTGATGAGTTCTCACGACGCGACGGTTTGAGGCTAGTTTCAAAAGAAACCCGATGTACATCCACAAGAAATATGGTAATATATTTACAATGTAATTAATTCAAAATTTGTATTTATTGATATATACGTATATTATGCATATTTACAAGAGATATTGTTGGATTGGAATAGTTCATTTTGTCCGCTTCGTGGGTGGTTCGAAATCGTCCGATTCTGCTTGAAAATAAGTAGTGGATCGTCGATGTCATCGTCATGTTCTCCTCCTTCGCCAATCTGATTTACGGCGACGTTTTGGCAAGAGACGCCGGAGCAAAATTTGCAAGTGCCGAGCATTTGTGGCCTGATTTTAGACAGGTACAGCTGCCTCCGCTATACATCCTTTCTTGCACCCGCATGATAAAAATTTTAGAAGGGAGGGGGGTTGCCACTTCCTCATCATTGCTGTTGGAAGAAGCCCCTGATCTGCCTTCTCCCATTCCCATTGAGTAACATCTTTTTCCAACCCCAACCACGTCTAAACTTGGTGGTAAGTTCGGTAGGCGTGAAATGTTGCACCATCTTCCGTTGGGTCAACCTTGGCAAAAATTTTAAAGGACAGGCCCTGGAGGGCATCCTCAGTGCAGTCTCTTCATACAGAGGTTCTGGGCACTTAGCTCCGGCATCTGCGATGGCTTGTTGGGTTGAAGTAGGTTGGAGGAACAGCTGTGGTAATGAGTTGAGGGTATTTCTGAATGGCGCACCCAGTGAAGGCGTGGGGAAACGATTAGAATCCTGGGGTTACTTCCAAATCCTCGACTAAATGAAGTTGACGAATTTTGTAATGGGCCAAAGTCACCTTCACAGCCTATCCCAAACCATTGAGAAGGACGAGGAGGTCTACATCCTCTCCAATGATAAGCACTGATTGAAAAGAGTTCCTCTTGTCACGTGCCATCTTGACAATGTCGCACTGCTTCATCATCATCATCACACAGCCATAGTTGTCCACTGCTGAACATAGGCCTCCCGTAACTTTGTCCATCCCCTTCTATCTTGTGCCTCCTGCATCCAGTTGTCCTTGAAGCGTTTCAGATCGTCTCGCCATCTAGTAGGAGGTCGTCCTCTACTGCGTTTGGCATCTTGTCGTGGTCTCCACTCCAGTAGTACTTTAGTCCACCTTCCATCCCTCATACGGGCCACATGTCCAGACCAGTTCCACTTTAGGGAAGCTATCCTTTCAACAGCGTCTGTAACTTTCGTTTGTCTCCTAATATACTCGTTCGTAATCCTATCTCTCAATGATATTCCCATCATAGAACGTTCCATGGCTCTCTGAGCCACTCTTATTTTCCTCACGGAGGTTTTAGTTAGAGTCAGGGTTTCGGCTCCATAGGTCATAACTGGCAAGGCACAGCTTTCGAACACCTTACGTTTGAGGCAAAGGGGGATGTTTTCTTTAAATATATAACCAAGTCGCCCAAAGGCAGCCCAAGTTAGTGATATTCTTCTTTTAATTTCACAAGTTTGATTATCTCTATCTATTCTTAGTTCGTGGCCGAGATACACGTAGGATGTAACTTGTGCAATTTGAGAATCACCTAAAGCTATATTTTGGTTGGGAACAAGGTTCGTCATGATTTTAGTTTTAGCAATACTGATTTTAAGGCCTACATCCTACATGAAGCCTTGTGCAGCCTATCAAGCATTTTAGCTGCTTTGTCTAAACTATTGCTTATCGGAACGATGTCATCTGCGAATCGAAGATGGTTTAAATTTCGACCATCTATGTTAATACCCATATCGTTGAAGTCGATCTTCATATATTCCAAGAGGGTGGTAAATAATTTTGGAGAGATTGTATCTCCTTGCCTCACACCCCTTTTGATTGAGCACTTGTTCGTGTACTTGTGCATTTTCACACATGCCGTTGCTCCAGCGTATGTGTTCTTTATAAGAGTGATATATCTGTGATCGATTCTGCATTCAGTTAACGCCTCGAGCATTTTTGACTCATCGATAGTGTCGAATGCTTTCTCGAAGTCTACAAAAATTAGAGCCAAAGGCTGGTTATATTCCACGCATTTCTCAATAAGGGTCTTCATTGGTTGAAGATGGTCGTTAGTACCAAAGCCCGCTCGGAAACCCGCCTGTTCCACAGGTTGACAGAAATCTAGTTTATTCGTCAATCTTTTTGTTATGATTTTCATAAACATTTTATATAGATGAGATAACAGACTGATGGGACGATAATTTTTCAAGTCTGCAATATCTCCTTTCTTGTGCATGATGGTGATTATTGCGTTGTTCCATACTGATGGAATTTGTCTATCGAACATAGGTTGAATAGTTTACATATAGCTTGGATCAATGTTCGTCCTCCCACCTTTATCTGTTCAATCACTATCTCATCTTCTCCTGGTGCCTTGTTATTTTTCATCTCCATCAACGCAGCTTCAACCTCATGAAGGGTAATCTCAGGCAAATCTTCCGAGCCCTGATTCTGAATAGTTGGTAGTTTTACGTCATTTAAGCGTCTTGCATCATTATACAACTCTGCGTAGAAGCACTCCACAATATTGAAGATTTCTTCTCTATTTGATTTTATTTCCCCTTCTCGATTCGCAAGTTTACAAACGTTGTTCCTGCCCGTTGCAAGATTGCCTCAGCCCTTGTTTTCGTCTATAATTTTTGTAATCATATTTGTGTTATACTGTCTTATATCTTGTCTTAGAGCCTTAGAAATGTCTTTATTAAGTTGTTTCAGGTCTGACGAATTTAGGTCTTTACTTTTCATTTCTCTTCGTTTTGTCATCAACTTTTTTGTATGTTCGCTCATCTTCTCGCCACTTACTGATCCCTGCTGATGTTGCTGCTGTGCCGCGCTTTTTATCGCTTGTGAGATTATGTTGTTAAGATTCTCGATGTTGTCTTCTGCCTCTATGGTGGTTGTGTTTAATTTTTTCATTTATGTGCTCCTTGTAAGCTTGGATATCTCTAATACGGTTATCCCGTTTTCCAGTTTTGCGTGTTGTCATTTGTTTCCTTTCTCTTTTCAAGTTTATTACGATTTTTTCCCTAACAAGTCTATGGTCACTACCTATATCACATTTGTTCAGGACGGTTACATCATGTACGTTTTCTTTGTGCCTGGTAATTATGAAATCTATTTGGTTCTTCGTATTTCCGTCCGGGCTTATCCATGTTCACTTTCGTTGAGTTTTCCCCTGGAAGAAAGAGTTCATGGCATGAAGTCTGTTGTGTAAAACACATTCCGACAACCTATCTCCTCTTGCGTTTCTTTCTCCATAGCCGTGGTTATCCATGAAGTTTCGGAGTCTCCCATCTTAAAACCGAGTTTTGCGTTAAAATCGGATAAAGGTGTAGTATGTTGGGGTGCCCTGCATTGCTTGCTGAATATCGTTATAAAATATGTCAACTTCTTCGTCCGTGTGGTCTGAGGTAGGTGCATCTACCTGTATGATCTTGACATTGCACTTCGTATTTAACTTTAACACCAGCAAGGTCACTCTCGTGGAGATACTACGCATCTCTGTTACCTTATCCTTGTGTTTTTTATTCACCAGGAATCCAACTCCTCCAACACCCGAATCTCCATTAAAGTAGAATAGGTGACCGGACTTTAAAACTTGTTGTATTTCTCCTTTTCTCCTGACCTCGCCTAAGCCAAGGACGTCCCATTTTATATGTTTGAGTTCTTCAAGTTCTAACAATTTAGCTTCAGTGGAGAGTGTCCTCGTATTATATTTTTCTATTTGCAGTGTTCGTTTACCGTGGTAGCCTGGTCTAACCCGGTGATTCTTCGCACCCTTTGCTGTCACTTCTATCCGACTGCTAGACGTAGTAGTAGACGGGGAAGTTCGAGCTGCCGGGGACTAAGGGCCGTTGTATGTCTGAATCCATCATTACATCATTACGGGGGTTTTAGCCAAATACCTTATCGCGCTGGCCAATGCGTGTTGATAAGGGATCCAGGGGGACTTGCATTTGCTCAAATCTCGTTTTCACAGTTATCCCGCTGTTACTCGGTCGTCAGAGCCTCGTTTGTTGTCTAGCAGGGTGTACCGAGTAGCAGAGATTGTTACCACTCGAGCAGGTGAGGTTGACATTTGGGTTGACTTTAGATGGATCTATATATTTTGCAAACCCCTTACACCCCGTCGCACTCCTTACTTCGTTTCAATTCTCGATCTTTGGAAGGCGGAGCATATCAGAGCAATCAGTCGTCGTTTGTTACTGTCGTTGGTCAGCGACTTCTCCTGGGCAATTTATATGATAGTTGTCTTTTTAAAGATTACTTCGTGGCAGTGAGCCTTCGGCGTTCGGCAGTTTTTGTGTTCTTCTCTGCCCCATCCTCACGATATCCGTCGAAGATCACAGTAATGTTCCGTCCGAACTAATTAATGGTGTAGCTGACGTACCCTATAACAATACCCCTCACAGAGTCGTTACGATGCCCTATCACCTTCTGCTTCTTAAAGTGCCATATCAATTTCAATGAACGTTGGCAACAATTATAGCAAAATGTTCTCGGTTCTGTGCGGCTCTAAATGGTGCATGGGCGTCTAGATTCGTCAAGTCCCTGATGTTCTTGAGCCATGAATATTTCTTCCTACCTATACCCCGCTTTCCTTCAATTTTTTCCCTCCATAATTAATTTCAGGAATTGTTACTTTGTGTTGTGAAGTATGTGGCCAAGATATGCAGCTTTTCTTCGTTTTACTATGGTCAGAAGTTCTCTGTCTCCATCCATCCTTCTCAAGACCGCAACGTTGGTGATATGAGCGGTCCAAGGTATCTTTAACAGTCTTCTGAAAACACATTTCGAACGCTTCCAGTTTGTCGAGTGTATTGACTTTGAGAGTCCATTTTCCGGCGCCATATAGTAACACGGAATAAACATAGCCTTTAACAAAGCGGCATCTTAATTTTAAATTAAGGTTTGGATTAGTCAATAGTTTCTTCATGTTGAGAAATGTTTTTCTAGCTTGTTCTATTCGGCAGATTATTTCCGTGTCTGGATTTAAGTCTTCAGTTAACCAACTGCCGAGGTATTTAAACTTTGAGACGTGTTCAATGGGTTTTCCGTACACGAAGATATTTGTTCGGGCCACCGGTGTTTTGCTTACAACCATCGTTTTTATCTTGTCAATGTTAATCTGTAGTGATAGTTGACCTCCTTCGGACGATATTTTGTCTAGTAGTTGTTGTAATGCTTCCGGACTGTCGGCCATTATAACAGTGTCGTCCGCGTATCGTAGTTGATAGTTTGACCATTTATTTTGATACCTTCATAAATATAGAACATATTTACACCTTCATTTGAGTCTTCTAGCGCACGAGTAAGAACGACCTCCGAATACACGTAAAAGAAAAGGGGCAACAGTACACATCCCTGTCGAACACCACGCCCTATAGAAGTATTTGTTGTGTTTTCATTTCCAATCCTCACAAATGCCGTCTGATGCATGTAAAGACCTATCACCTTGTGCAGTAAGTAATCCTCATCTATCACAACAAACTGAGATGTTTTGAGGGAGCGGAGTAAAAGCTGTTTGGAACTTTGATTTTGTTCCTTTGCGCATACCGTCTTCTTCAGCAATACCATGGGGTATGGGGCCAAGTTGTACTTGCAATGCTCCTTTAACTCTTTTTTCGACTTCTTGATGATACACAAACGTTGGAAGATAGTCAATGGTTCTATATCCACACGTTTGTCTCTTACTTGATGCCAAAGGACGCACTTTGTCTCTTCGGTGGAGATTTGTACAGTTGGATGCGACATTGACTGTGGTACCTTGCATCAGCTGCAACCAGGTCATTTACAAAAGCAAGACGATGTATAATTTGCTGTACCCATTTATCCCATCGACGCTCGGCAAGCATGGTCGCCCTGACGCTCACAGATCCAACTTTGTGGACCACATTCCGTCGAGACGTTGGCAATTTTTTTTTGAAGGTTGAGAAATTCCTGAGTGATTTCGTTCCCACAGGAAAAACAAATTTTCTGCAGGTGGCAGGATCCTGAGGAGCCTCTGGGGGATGCATGTATGTAACTGAATCTTTCAACATCATTTTTACCCACTTCAAGACGTCGAATTAACTTGAAAATTTTCACACTGATGACAATATAATAATTTGATAAATTTATTCAAATATTCTGAAGGATCATAATAAATAATAATTAATTCTGGTATTCATTTTTTGCTTTTCATTTCTTTTTCAATCACATTCAACTTACGGAAATTACATTTGAAAAATTTCACGTGTGCTTTAGTCAAGTCGTGAGAGCTCAACAGAGCAAATTTGAGAAAAATGCCACATTTTTTTGGATTTTGCATCGTGCGGAAACTATCAGACCTACAGACGTCGTTCTATACTTAAATGAAAGCCAATTATATTTGCTACAACATCTCTCCCTATGACTTTATCCGTAAAATTAGTATTTTCCCCGATTTCGGTGTCAAAAGTTGACCAAATCTTATAATTTCACTTTTTTTGATACAATTGCCAATATTTGGATACCCAATCGATACAATATAAAATAGATATTGATTTATTGCAATAATTTGACATATATTTGGTGGAATTTTGTGCAGACTACTACATGGTTCATTTCGTGAAGCCTAATCTTCTGGGTACCGAAAAAGAATTCAAGACAAATTTCGTGAATCCTATAAGCAACGGCCAATTTGAAGATTCCACGGCGGAGGATATTATGTTCATGAAGAAAAGAACCCATGTACTACATAAAATACTAAATAAAACTGTTCAGGTACGTTTTAAATTATTATAATAATTGCCCCAACTTAGTGATTTTATGATAGACATGCAATTAGTATTAGTTAGTACAAAATTTTGTATTTGACGCTAATTATACACACAATACATATTTTTTGGCCAGATATTTATCAAAAAGGTGCAAAAACCACCGGACGAAAAGCGTAAACATGCCACTGATTTGAAGTTTAAGTTGTGTTCTATTAAATGCGAATTTTGTTATTCAAAGTAAAAAAGCCTTTGTTAAATGTTTTTGTTGTGTATGTTTTAGAGAGTTGAAGATACGGAATTGAAGCAATACCTGCCGAAACTAATCGATCAAGCTGTTTTCGTGACGCTAAGCGATCTTCAAGTAAATCTGTATAACACGTACCTCGACTCTGCAAATTCTCGCCCCGTCATCTATACGAAAGCTGGAAATATTAGCCACCAAAATTTCTTGGCTGATGTTCAAATACTCAGAGTAAGTATGTCTACTATGAAGAACGCTGACAAGCCACTGTTCTAGTTCTGAATGATATGTAATTTTTTGCTATTTTTAGTATATCTGTCTACATCCGGATGTAGTGACTACTGCCGAAAAGAACTCAAAGTCCAAAATAAAAGAGCAAGACGTCATTGATGATAATTTGGAGGACGGTGTTGAAGAAAAAATTTTCTCCAGAGGCGGGTGGTACAAGGGGTTGTTGTCTCGAGAAGGTTCGCAAAATTTGGAGTTGGGTAGCAAGCTGATGGTGGCTATCGGTATAGTGGAGGAGGCTGCTGCCAGTGGTGACAAAGTGTGAGTAAAATTGTACGTCTTATTATTTTAGCAAAATCGATCCGTAACATCGAAAAAGCAAGAAGTGTAATATCAACATTAGTCGAATCAATTGAGGAATGACATGACATGGAGTTTGTATTACAAAATATATTATTGCTCTATTTCCCTTTGCGTTAACTTACTTTATGATACATTGCTTATAGACGTACCCGTTTGCTGTAAAGTGTATTGAAAAGTTGTATATCTTCCTATAAAAATATTCAAAGTAAAAAATATCGGAACTTTTATATTAATTATATTTCATTTGTAGGTTGATCTTCTCACAATCTTATGCGGAAATGGACAATCTGGAATTATTCCTTGCCAAATATTTGAATTATAAAAAGGGCCGGGACTACTATCGAATGGACGGCACTATTATCCCTGAGCTACGGACGCATATGTGTGATCGGTTTAACAGAAAGGATAATAACACCGTGAAGTAAGTTGCTTCTCTGAATTGCAATTATCATTGAATATTAAAATTCAAGTGTGTTTCATTTAAATATTTTTAATTTACGTTAAACTAGAATAATAATTATAGTCGCAAATCGTTGAAAATAGCTGCTACTGTTATCCTAACACTTATCGTTCTCCCACATCTAGCACAGTTTGTAGGTGCAAATATTTTATTTCATATAATAACTTGTGCCATTTTAATTTGACACGCAATATATTTAAAGGTTCAGCGAGTGTTTCATTTTCCAGGGTGTTTATAATGTCGACCAAAGTAGGTGGACTGGGACTGAATTTGACTGCCGCCAATAGAGTAATTATAATGAATGTAAACTGGAACCCGTCCTACGACACCCAAAGTGTGTTTAGAGCGTTTAGATTTGGGCAAACCAAGGCTGTGTACGTTTACAGACTGATAGCAATAGTAAGTGCAGTATTGTAATTATTTATTTATTTATTAAATTCACTAACCCTCATTTTTTACAATCAGTATAAATATAATATTAAATCCAATAACACATGTACAAAATGACAATAATTAAATAAATTTCCAAGGCCAGATAATGTGAGTCTAACCGTCTCACAATACCTACTGCCACTTTATACATTTGATCTGTATTTTAAAGCCAGATAGGGTGCCACCAAAAAAGTCTACATCTGCAAGGTAAAAACTTAAAAAATCCATTTCTGTCGAACTACTGAAACGCCCCTGACCCGGTTACACCTTTTTGCACCCAAAAGCCAGCAACTTTGTTGGCTGTAATCGTAACAATAATAATAATAATAATAAATATTATTACTGTCGGCTAAGACCCTGTTTAATTGACGTTGTTTTGTAGTAGGTTCTAAAGTAGATATTTGTGAAACGATTATCTCGAATAATTACAATTTTTTAAGTGATCAGTCAATACTGGAAATAAAACACAAATGACCATTCATTATATTTCTATTTTTCTTTACTTGTACAGTTTAATGAGAACGCAGTATTAATTTATAGAAAATAACCTTTAATCCATAAAAAAAACTTGAATACAACATAAAATGAATTTATCTATTAAAAGAAACATGTACAAAAAAAACCACATTATTTGCGTGAATTAAGCTACGATATTTCAATCAGGCCCCGAACCAAGAAGTAAACCGTGACCGCTTAATAAAAAAATCCAAAGTATGTATCCTTGCATTGTGCTCTACGCTCGATACATTCTCATTATTCATTCGGAAAATATATGCATACCACCTCAAAAGAAAATTAGTAACAAGTTGAGAGCGTAGCGGATAAGATGTGACCAAGACGTATATTATATATATTTTTAGATACCCCCACGGAATTACGTCACAAGGTTCTTTTGGTTGTCCCGTAGGATCTTTTCGTATCCCGTAGGCTCTTTTCGTGTCCCGTAGGACTATTGTACCCTTTGTTTAAGAATCTTAACACTATTAGCCCAACTTGTTATTCGGTTATAAGAGAGTTTAAGTTTACTTGAACATATTTGGCCACAATCACCTCCCCGCCCGAAATCTAATTAAAACCGCGCAATTTACGAAAATCTGATCACACTAAAGCACGTCCCTTAAAATGATGTCTAAATATTAAATCGTAATTAATTTAAGTGAAACCAAATAAATTACTTATCTGTAAAGAAGCCGTCTGGACTCACCTGCGAGTTGCGCCTATGGCTGAGGTTTTAGGATTTGTTCTTAACTTCATTTGGCTCCGGAAAATTACTGATTAGCTAAATTTCTTTTATGATTGCAAAATTATATAAACGGTGTGAGAAACTTGACTCTAATTGTGTTGCGCGTAGAACTCTTTTAAATGTGTTAGCGAGATATAATGAATGAGATGATACCTACCCTTAAGGATGCGGCCAGCGCAACATGTGTGCTCCGACTTGCTCGTCGGCGTGGGAGTGGGTCAATTACTTACACTTAACCAAGGCGCCACTAGTTTGAAATATCCAAATCCGCAGACCCAAACAGGAAGATCCTCGGTCTTAAGAATCCATAAAGGCGATCCAAATCGACGATTATCCGCTACGCAAGGGCGCCTACTAATTACACTTTTTGGTTGAGGTATTCCAGATCAAATAAAAGACGGTCACGTTCGTGCAGGTTTAAATTTATTGACATTCGTTAGGTTAGACGATAACGTGTTGTCATATTTCTTTCAATAAACAAAATGATATAAATTTATAACAAAAGGTAAAAGATCTTAATTTGAAAGCAATTAATAACCTATATGCTCATAAATATATCGACAATAATTTGAATTAAAATTGCGTTATAATAGAAGTGAATTAGATAAAGAATGATCGAACAATTATTAGACACGCTTTAGCTATAACCGAAGTAACAATATAACACCAAATAATTACGAAAGATCAAACCAAGTTCAACAAATTAATCAATAATCACAGTTATCCGTCTAATAGTAGCTACTAAACTTTGGGCGCGTTTACCATGGTAGACGACTCGCAGTTGTACATAAATAAACCTTACTGATTTAGATCATTAAATACCGTTATGTAAAATTATTATAACTGGACAGTCGATAAATCAGAACGACAATGTTGATCATTTAACACAATATACTTAAATCAAATTGTAAGATTAAAGAAATGTAATATATAAAAAAACTATTAGCATTAATATAGATCCACACTAGTAGATTCAGCAGTTAATTAGATTCCCATAGGTAAGCTGTGCTTACACCGAAACAGTACCGAGTATAGTTATATCAGTACCACGCAGAGAACTAAAACACGCGATATGATACAACGCTGGAAAAACCCTTAAGCACGCAATCCAATATACGCGGAAAAATGTCAATAACACACTGAAAATACACGCATGAAAATATCAGTAACACACCACTAACATTATGCCGAAAAGATCACAAATATAACCTAAACTTATCTTTACTGGTCTTCGCCAATATCACGTACGGCATTCTGCACGTGGACTACTGCAATGCGCCTTGGAACCATAAACTCTCAGTGGCATTTGAGGTAATCCCCATACCTCTATGGCTCTACAGTTGGTACTATTGAAACACAACCAACTGTATTGACTGGCAACTACTTGGTTAGCTACTCAAATTCTCTCCAAACAAAGCTCGCTCCAAACAAAAATAGCTTGCTGTGTATACACAACTCCAAGCACAACAGCTCCAGCCAAAAATAATAGCTCCCAGGAAAAACTGGCTCCCAAAAAAAAATATGGCTCCCAGGAAAAAAAACTCTGAATTAGAACAAGCGCTAAGTATGCATTCTCTCACTGTAATATCAGACAGCCTCCTCTCTCAGAACACTCTCAACTCAATGAGTATTTAAAAATAAAAATGAGAGTATTTAAAAATAGTAATGATAGTCGTCTTGCAAAAATGCCAAGGTCACAATAAAACCGACATCATATCCACCCTACAAGTGATAGACATCAAATACTAAGAAAAACTGACTAATACTATAACCACTGTCTGCTCTCTTAAGAGTTCAGACCCCCCAGGCAAGAACAAAGCTTGTCCATTTATTGCATTAATATGAAATCTAGAGTTACTAAGCTTATATACGACTTTACAAGTTCTTATAAGCGAAATTCGAAGTAGAAATTAAATTTATCAAAGATTATATACAGTTTTATACAACATTATACCCTATTATACAATACGGGTGCCCATAAGACAAAGAATCTGCTATGAGTGCTCGGCTGCAATATCAGACCGAAGACGGTATCAGAAACATTCATTAAATACGCTGGAATTCCCCAAAATATTACTTCTTGTAAAAATAATGAGTATAATTAATCACGCTATGCTTGTTCTAGGCCCAAATTATCTTTTGTTTGACGATATTGCATGATATACGTGCCAGAATTAATAAATTTTCACGCGTTACGTGGAACGTTCCACGTAACGCGTGGTTGGGCATTGTCCTTTTTTAAAGATTATGTTGCCTTTTAAAATGTGACTTTTGACTTTTTGATTGTAATGTGACCATTGTTTGTTGGTGTTGTTTGTTTACTCTTCGTCGATATGTTCTTCAGGTCCAATGACAAGTAACACTGATGATGGCTTAGGCCGAAAGCGCTCTGTTATGCTTTTATAAGAAGTCCTTTTGGATTAAATTTTGCATGGAATACAAAGTGTTTCATTTGGTATGATTCATACATGCACACAGCCACCACTCTTCACATAATTTATTGACTAACACACGTAGTTAAATATTATTACTTGATTACTTATCTCCGTTGGAATTTTCACTTATATTTGTACATTATTGTCCTATAAATGGAATTCCTGTTAGCCAGAAATGCTTAAATGCTTAAATAATTACAAATAAATGAAATTGTGCGCTCCTTACATTATGTTTTCATATATCGATTTTTTTCGGTTGTTATATCCTGTTATTGTTTTATAGCTTGTTAAATACTGTTATAAGTAACAAATAATATCAAAGATATCTGATATGTTCCCAGGATACGATGGAAGAGAAAATGTACCAGAGAGTGGTCACTAAACTAGCCATTGCTCATCGAGTAGTAGACAAGCACCAGATCACGCGGCACTATAGCGCTGCAGACATCCAGGAATTTTACACGGCTAGGCCCACCACCGAGAAGGAGAGGCCAGTACCCAACGTACCTGAAGACAGGGTAAATATTAAACATACTATCATCCAGTTTTTCACGTATTAAATCATGTTAGAAATTTTCGAAATATGTCCTATATGATAATTGTATGCATTTGCACCATGTTGATAGCATTAAAAACTAGTACGTTAATGCAACATTCATAGATCCCTTGCTTCTTGTCCAAACAAAGACGCATGCAATTTTAGCTTAAACATTATCAGAAACATTAGAGAAATTATAGTGTTTGCGTAAAATCAAAAAAATATGTACAGGGTGTCAATTTAAGAACTGTTAGCCCTAATGATTTAAAAATTATAACAGGTACTAAAACTCAGTTTGTAGAAAATATGGGCCCACACATCTAGACACCTCCTGCTGCTTCGGAATGGAAATTGTCCAAGATGTCTGTACAACAATTTAGAGACTCCTAACACAAAATAAGTTTCATCCTTTCAAAATACGATTAGTTCAAGGATTAAACGATGATGATTTCGATTCCCGACTTCAAGTGTTTTTTCCCCATAAAATGTCCACGTTGAGTGTACTGGATTATGCAGTTCCGAAACAAGATGTATGCCTCTACAGAAAAGAACACTGATTGTTTGTTGTAATGATTACAAAACAGTGATAAAAAGAATACCAAGCCTAATCATTTTAATGGAAGAAGTAAAAGAGCAGCTCCTAAAACTAGAGCACTAACCAGTTCAAATGCCAGTACCAAATATTCCAAATTACAATGAAGTAGTCAAGAAAAAAAAAGCCCGAAGAAGTTATTGTCATAAAACCACTAGATAAACAACAGAATAGTCTGGCAACAAAAAAAGCAATTGAGGCACAAATTAACCCCTCTGCAATTGGAGCAGAGGTATCGAGAGTAAAATTTATACGAGATGGTGGTATTGCTAGCAGTTGTGAGAAAGCCGAAGACATAATAAATATATCAGAAGGAGTTCAAAATTATCTGGATGGAAAGTACGAAGTAAAAGTCCCACAAAAGAAAATCCCAAAATTGAAGATTATTAATATTGAGAAAAAGTTGTTAGGAAACTCAAAGGATGAATATAGTGAATTCATTGAGAAACTAGTTGTACAGAATAGTATTTCAACAGAACAGGGCAAAAGCAATATAAAGGTGCTTATGAAGATAAGAGGAGAAAGTCAAACGTGGCAATAGTTCAGACTGATGAGAATGTGTACAATCAAATTACCAAAAAGGTAGTTTTGTTTATTGGATGGAGAAAATGCAGATATTTACAAATGTTGGAAGTTTGGTCACATGGCAGGGGAGTGTAGAAGTAATCAAGTAATTTGTCCAAAATGCAGCGGAAACCATAAGTTAGAAGACTGTCACAGTAATGTTGAAATTTGCATAAATTGTAAACATGCCAAAGAAGTGCTAAAAAAAAACAATATAGACTATAACCATGCAGCATTTAACAGAAAATGTGACGCGCACAAAAGAATTTTTGAACAGCTACAGAGAAGAGTTAACTACCCAGAAACATTTAATAAGCCAAGTAAATAGCAATTAAAGGATCAACAATTACTATATCTAAACATACAGAGTTTTACATCACATAAAACGGAGTTAAATTGGTTAGTTCGTAAAGAGAATCCTGTTGCAATTTGTCTAGCAGAAACTCACATAACGGAAGACATTCAGGAAAGTGAATTGGAAATTGATGGGTACGAAGCAGTGTATTGTTATTCAACAAGCCAACATACAGGAGGTTCTTCGATATATGTGAAAAAGGAAATAAAATTTAAACAACTGCGTAGTGTAACATTGGACAAGAATATGTGGCTTACAGGAGTAAACATATCTGATAATAACCAAAAATATAATATTTTAAATGTCTACCACTCTACATCTTCTAATGATAATGAATTTCTGGATAAACTGGATGAAATATTAGGCGCAGTTAGGCGTGAAATATTCATAATGATTGGCGATTTTAATATAAACACAGCAATAGATACATACAATTCCAGAAAGTTAAACATGATTATACGGAGAAATGGACTTTACAAAATTGTACAGAATTTCACAAGGATTACTCAGAATACAGCAACAATAATTGACCTTATTGTAACTAACAAAAAGGAATTAGAATATCAGATACATCACACCCCTACAATATCTGACCATGCAGTACTAAAAGCAGACTTTCCTTGTATATATATCAGCCCTCAGAAGTACACTTATCGAGATATGAAAAATTTTAATGAGCTACAGTTTCAGCTTGATTTGATAAGTTGTGACTGGCCCTCTCAGCTAAATGGAGTAGATCAAGTAGCAGATTATTTGGGACAAATAATATTAAATAAATTATATGTGCATGCACCACTTAAAGAAAGAGAGACAAAATGTAGGTGGGGAAATAAAAAATGGTGGACACAAAAACTGGGTCAAGAACTCTCAGATCGAGATAAGAAATACAAAAAGGCTCTAATAACAAGAACAGAGCAAGACTGACAATACTATCGAGAACAAAGAAATAGAGTAGTTCAACTGATAAGAGAACAAAAAAGGTACTATTATTAAAAAAAAATTGATGAGGTCAAGGGGAACTCAAAGGAAATGTGGAAGTGTCTAAAGAACTTTGTTAATAATGATTGCAGATGCAAAAATGATCAAGGTATTGTGTTCAATGGCATGCTTGAGAATGAAAATAAAAATATAGCTGAAAAATTCAATATTTACTTTTCAGACAGTATTTCCGCTATTGCCAAAGACATAAATAGAACAGAGAGAAGAAATACTTAGTAATATTGAAACACCAGAAGACAAGTTTACTCAGTTTAAAACTCTACAAATGGCTGATCTCAAAAAAGTAGTAAAAAACTTGAAAAATAAACCGAGCAGTGGGGACGGAGTAAACTCAAATATTCTGAAATTATCACTTGAAGTGATTGGCGACAAATTTTTGGACCTCATTAACACTAGTCTGGAAAAAGGTTGTTTTCCTGAAGAGTGGAAGTTAACCACAATAGTACCTATTGAAAAAGTACGCAAGAACTCAGCAGTGTGAAGAATATAGACCAATCAATATGGTGCCAATATACGAAAAATTATTAGAAACTGTGGCAAATAATCAAATGAGAGAATAAGTGGAGAAAAAGATATTACTGACTAATTTTCAAGCTGGATTTAGACGAAAAAACTCGTGTGAAAGTGCACTACAAACAGTTATTTCCAGATGAAAGTCTGCACTAAGTGAAGGAAAAGTTGTAGGAGTAGTATTCATTGACTTTCGCAGAGCTTTTGAGACAATAAACAGAGAGTTGCTCATCTTAGAGTTACAAAAATATGGTCTAGAAGGGAGTGTCTTAAAGTGGTTCACAGAATATCTGCAAGAAAGAAGTCAAGAAACAAAATACAATGGCGAAGTATCCACAGTTAAAGAAAATAAGCATGGGGTTCCCCAAGGGACAGTCATGGGACCGGACTTGTTTGTGCTATACATCAATGATATTATTAATGTCATTAATAACTGTGAATTACAGCTCTTTGCTGATGATACAATCCTATTCATTGAAAGTGTGAATATAGAGAATATGGTTCCAAAAATTAATGAAGATTTAGTTAGACTGTATAAATGGCTGTGTAGTCATAGTTTAAGCGTAAATGTAAATAAAACAAAAGTTATGATTCTTAAAAATAGATATAATATGACAGATACATACAATCACAGTGATATTCTAATAGATAACAAGAAAATTGCACGAGTTAAAGAATTTAAATATTTACGAGTTGTCATAGATGAAAACCTAAATTTCTCGAATCATGCAAATTATATAATAAAAAAAGTTACAAAAAAAAATTAATTATTTATGTAGAATAGGTAATAATTTAAGTTCTTGGTCTAAACTTCTAATCTTTAAAACAGTTGTACTGCCCCATTTCAATTACTGTGCTACCGTTATGTATATGTTTCTAAAGAGTGATATAGAAGTCTTACAGAGGAAACAAAATTGTGCATTAAGACACATATTAGGGTGCAATAGGAATACAAGAATAAGAGACATGTTAGAAGCTACAAAGTTATTGAGTTAGAAGCAAAATATTTTGTTAAATACAATGACTGTTGTATATACAGTATCGAATGCTCGACTGAGATCAAAATACAGAGCCACTAAATGAAGATAAATGGCAAACCGTAGTTAACAGGAGAGATAAAAAGAGACCTCAAACAAACAATAGACCTCCTCCCATAAAAGGTACATGCATAGAGACTTCACTGTTTTTTTGTCTCTGGACTATCGCGGAAAACAGAGGTTGCTGATGTTACTTCTTATTTAACGGGCCATGGCATTGAAGGTTGCCTCTGTGAAAAAATGACTACTAAAAGCAAGCAGGTATCTTCTTTCAAACTTAGAGTGCCAAAGGAGAGTAAAGACAAAATGATGGAGCCAGAGTTCTGGCCTTGTGGAATTCGTGTCAACAATATTCTGAATCTGGAACGACGTCGGTTGCAGAATCCTTGAATCCGAAGGCTTCTACCAACGTGGTCAACACAGAAAACGCTAAGAATGTTTTTACCATCTTCCATGTAAATGTTCAGTGCATTAGAAATAAGTTTTTAGAATTTGAGGTACTTCTGAATGATAATAAATTTGACTGCTTTTGTCTTAATGAGCATTGGCTCTTTCCTGATGAGTTCTCTGCACTTAAATTTTGTCAGTTTTCTACCGCTGTGGTGTTTAGCAGGACTGTGAGAGCTCATGGTGGTGTGGATGTATTTGTCCACGACAATGTTCAGTGTGTGGATCTCGATGTTGCTCATTACTCAGTGGAAATACATTTGAAGCAGCTGGGTTTTTCTTGCATCTGCAGCTATACAACTTATAACCATATATAGATCACCTAATCGCGACTTTAATAAATTTCTCGAAATTATTTCCCAAATTTTGAGTTCTGTTAGTATGTCTGTGAAAACCGTTTTGACGGGGGATTTCAATGTTCACTTTTTGGTGGGTATTGTAGAGTCCATCTCCTCGATAATCTTCTTTGGTCCCACTCACAATTTTAACCAATATATGTCTTTGATTTTAACACAAGGCATGAGAGTTGTCTTGATAATGTCTAACACAAACATTGCTGAAGACAGTCGCAGAGTGCAATCGTTTGATATGCATGGTCTTTCTGATCATTCAAGGTTTTTTTTTAGTGCTTACCTACCAGGAGGGTATAAGGGAGGAAGCATGCGTTACACCTATAAGCCAATCACTGACGTGGGTCTGTTTAATCTCTATAATTCCCTTGAAGAGTGCAATTGAGTTTTTATTGCTTCAAGTGGATTAAATGTTGAAGATAAGTTTGACCTTTTTATGAAAACTATTAACAATGCTGCAGAGGTATGTTTCCCAGATAAAACTAAAGTATTAAAACGGGGCTCTAATAGTAACAAAATTTTATGGTTTAATAATAAGTTAAAAGATATGAGGGATCGATTACACACGTTGTATATAATTAACAAGCATAATCCAATATTAGTAACTAAAGAAATAATTAATAGCTATAGAAAACAGTATAGGCTTAAAATTTCAAATGCGAAAAAGGGCAAATGATCTGTACATAAATAGATCTGGCAACAAGCAATCGGCCCTGTGGGACATTATAAGATCGAACTCTCGACCTGAGCCATCCTCAGCTTCAGATAATCTAAATGCTGAAGCATTTAATAACTTCTTTACAGGGGTTGCGGATAATATAAAGAGCGGCTTGTCGCCTACAAATAAAAACTATAGTGAATACTTATCGGGACATTTTGAGATCGAGCCATTTTTGTTTGGGGAAGTTTCATACAATATGATTCGAGATGCGATTGGTTCCTTAAAAACAGCAGTAGCTTGGACTGTTATGGCCTGAACAGCAGAATAGTTAAAAATATGAAAAATTTAATTGTCTCTATCCTTCGACAAAGCTTCTTAATCTATGTGTTTTAGAAAATATTTTTTCTAAGGCCCTGAAAACCGCTAAAGTTATCCCAATTTTTAAAAACAAAGGGTCATTTCATGATGAGACAAACTATCGGCCTATATCCCTGCTGCCGATATTCTCTAAGTTATTTGAGTCTGTTATGAAATTCCAAATAAATGCCTACTTTGAGGACAATAACCTTTTTATTCAAAGCCAATTTGGCTTTACAAATGGCAGGTCAACCACACTTGCGGTGGAGGGTCTTATGGGATTTGTGACGGAGGGATTGGAGAGAGATCTGGACACGTATGCCTCATTCTTTGACTTGACAAAGGCATTTGATTGAGTCTCCTTTGAGATACTTTTAAATAAACTTTCTTACTGCAATTTTCACCCGAGTAGTATTGCCTTAGTTGAGTCTTACTTACATGGGCGTCAACAATATGTGTCCTTTAAACAGTCCTTAATACATTAGGTAACCTTCCCCTCAAGCATGGAGTCCCGCGCAGGGCTCAGTATTGGGCCCTCTACTCTTCCTGATTTACATTAATGATCCGTCTTGCTTTGCTGCTGCTTCTTCTCAGCGCAAGTTGATACTTTTTGCTACTGACACTACCAACCTGCAACATTACCACTCTTCTGAATTCTTGTAAACCTTAAAACATGATATGCAGCTAAAAATACAAGACTGGTTTATAGCCAACCAGCTTAGTGCCAATGCAGCTAAACCACAAAACATACATTTCTCTCTTAGAAGAAGGCAGCAGGTCTTGCCTAGTGAAGAGTCAGTCAAATTTCTGGGAATATTTCAAGATCCTGGCTTAACCTGGAAGACTCAGGTCAACCGGCTCTCTTCCAAGCTCTCCAGAATAACCTATCTTGTTAGGCACTTAAGTAATCTTGTTACAAAAGATGTTTTAATCGCAGCATATTATGGCTATTTTGCTTCCAATATGGCCTACGCAGTTTTGAATTGGGGACACTCGCCGCATTGGTCTTGGACTTCAGAGAAGATGTATTCGTATATTGGCGAGACTAAAATATCGGGATTGCTGTTGGATGTGCTTCCCAGAGTTAAATATTCTTACTTTTCTATCCATCTACATTCTGGCTTGCCTCACCTATATTAGGGAAAATATTTCACAGTACACCATTCATCATGAGGTACAGGGTTATCCAACGAGGACTAGACAAGGCGATTTTTTTACTTTCCCTGTACTTTTATAAAAAAAAAACTGAAATAGCCATCTTATGTAATTTTCTCCCGCGAATTCGGATATGTTCAGCAAAAATCAATTGAGCATCAAATAAAAGTGCTAGGGGTCACTTTGATAATTTTTTAAATGGAACACCCTATATATTACTACATTTTTGGACTCTCTAGAAAAAGCTAAACACATTTTGTGTATAATATCATGTACCTATCTTTAGCTGTTTACCAAATATTGACAGTTGAAAGTCGCGTATTTTGACACTTTGACAGGCTCTAAAATCTAAACCGCACAAGATCAAAGAAAACGGTTTGCACATTCCTATCTTAAGTTTTCATAAACTATCGAATGACAGTATCTTCGAATCTAACCTGCGGATAAAATTAACCGGAACTTTTACACCTCCGGTTAATTTCAAAGTTACTATCATTCGATAGCTTATGAAAACCCAAGATAGGAATGTGCAAACCGATTTCTTTGATCTCGTGCGGTTTAGATTTTAGAGCCTGTCAAAGTGTCAAAATGCCCGACGTTCAACTGTCAATATTTGGTAAACAGCTAAAGATAAGTATAGGATATTATACACAAAATATGTTTAGATTTTTCTAGAGAGTCCAAAAATGTAGTAATATACAGGGTGTTCCATTTAAAAAAATATCAAAGTGACCCCTAGCACTTTCATTTGATGTTCAATTGTTTTTGGCTGAACATATCCGAATTCGTGGGAGAAAATTACATAAGATGGCTATTTCAGTTTTTTTTTTATAAAAGTACAGGGAAAGTCAAAAAATAGTCTTCTGTAGTCCTCGTTGGATAACCCTATACACAGATATGCTACACGAAGTAATTCTAACATAGTGCCCGACTTTCACAGGCTTGCAAGGACTCATATTGGTACTGGCTACTTTGGAGTTTTGATTTGTAATGTCCTGCCTGAGCAGAGCTCAATGGGGTTGCCCTTAAATCTATAGTCATCAAAAAAACATTTTACTCAACAGAGGAGTACCTCAAAAATAATTTTAATGATATGTGTGACGTTTATTTTAAATAGTATTGTTTTATATATTGACTAATTGTATATTTTTAAAGTTTTTTTTTATGTTTATCCAATCTACGTATAGTTTGTGGCTATTGTATAACCCTTTTTCCTGACTTATAAGAGCGCTGTCGTGCAATTACCAATAAAATATCTATCTATCTATCTAAATGGGTGCTGAGTGCTGTTAGAGGTGACTTGCCCTTTCTAAAGCCATTTTGAAAGAATCCCAGCAGTCTAAACCTTTCGAAGAATTCCATTAGTCGAGAGTTAAAAGCACTCAAAAATCTTAGCAATCTGATTCTGAACACAGATATTACGAAAATTAACTGGATCCAATGGAGATCCCTTGTTTTTATAGATGGGAACAGACTTTGAGATCTTCAGTTCATGACTGGCTAATCAAGTGCGAAAGCGATATCGCAACCTCATCGGCAACAGCTCTCAGCACCTATCCACCCACTTCATCATCAATTCTCTCTGCTGGCTTTTTGTTGTTTTAAAAATAATTCCCTTAACCTCTTCTGGTGTCGGAGGATATAGAACTATACTGTTATTCGTATTTCTCTGTAAAACAATTTTATCACGATCAAGTTTTGAGCATGGAAATGATAAAAAAATATCGTTAAAAATATTACAGATCTCTTGAGGATTTTCAATCCTCTCATTACTATATATAATTTATTTTACTTTTTGTTTCCGATCTCTATTATTACTACGAGATTCATTACTTATTTTCCAGCTTTCCCTCATAACATCCGCCCATCGTTAAAACTATTTTTGGTGTATTTTATTTTTTGTTTGTATAAAATGTTTAGCCTTTTCACCTCTCCTTTAAAATATCATTGTTAGGGTAAACTTTAAGAAGCTTATGCATTTCACATAACATTTCATGAAGGTCTCTCAACTCTTTACCATTAGACTTTTGATCCCCATATTTACTCTTCCTAAATGTAATTGTACAATTGAAATGGAACAGAAAGGTAGAATAAAATAAGGAGAATTTACTACTGAAAATGTTGGATGAGTACATACCAAGCCAAGTCTCATTATATAAAACATTTTTAGTACCAGTAAATTAGGCTGAGAAAGGTAACGCCTGTACACACACAGCACCCTGATTACAGTCCCTCCGTGGATAAGGTAGTTCATAGGAAAATGTGTGATCTGACAAAAATGTATCCTTAACCTGAATACTCTTTACACTCAAATTTGAAAACATTACATCAATAAGAGTCTCTGATCTGTCTGTTATGCGCGAAGCCTTATCCATGCTATTTATCAAATGAAGCTGAGTAATAGACTAGAGACTTCAAGACTTTCATGATCATCTCTAAGCAAGTTTACATTAATGTCCCCACACACAATAAAGTAATGATCATTATCATAAAAATCAGACATAAGACAGTTCAAGCTATCCAAGAAAATATTTAAATCGCAGTTAGGCGACTCTAGCAATGCTATCGCAACTTCAAAATGCCTCTCTACCGCTACATGTATGGAAATCTGTCTTAAATCTAAAGTTTCTAAGGCATATATACAAACACCCTTCTTTTTTAGGTTATATTTTTATTAGATCCATCTATATTACTGCAACCGGACTGTTTTGTTTGTTGTTTCATATTTCGATTTAATTAACTAAAAACTCTTTCCCACAAATTTTGACAAGCTGTCATATCAACGGGGATAATGGTAGCGACTTCAAACTGGGAAGTTATAACAGGGTAAAAATACCTTTAAAATGGGGAATCACTAGACAAGACAGCCTTTCATGTTAAAAAAATTTTAGGGGGTAAATCTATAAGAGTGATAGTTGAATGATAGTGCTAATTACTTTGGATAGTTAAAAAATATTGAAGTAATTTCGTTTATTTACTTACTAGGAAGTTGCCTTAATAAAAATGAGTGCCAAAACTCCAAAATTATTTTAAGAGTCCGAATGTCTGTGAGTCACTGCATATGGATTTTGTATGCATATTCATCTTTTATCACAGTATTTTTTTCATATTTTGCATAAAGGGTTAAATAATTAAAATATTGTTCATTTGCTGCTCTGCATAGGAGGTATAGTCAACAGCACGGGTAATAAGTTTCGAAAAGAATGCGATAAAAAAATTTGATTTCACTCAGCCCCTATCAAAACAGTTAAAAATAAAACTACTGCTACTGACGGCCTTCGCCGCCACCTGTTTTTGTAGGGTTTTTCTCCTCTGCCCCTCAGCCGTCGAACTGCATCAGCGGCATGTCCGACTGTAGTTGATGTGTTGAAAAAAACAATAAAAAAGTGTCCCCCTAAAATCAGTAAGCAAAGAGTCCAAGCGTTTTTCCAGATTTTCATTTTATATAAATGGAAATTCCTCGTATAGTGGAATACGGAAAAGTAGGTCCAATATGACCACATTTTATACTAGAGAACAATTATTTCTTGGAAGCTTCCTCTCTCTGTATTTCTCAGGTGGCACTTCGTTGTGTAATTTGAATGTTCTTTTCTAGGTTTTAGCGAAACTCCTGCAGAAGAATCAATTTCTGTATCGGTGGCATGAACACCAAGCACTCCTGGCTAACAGACCCGAAGAAGATTTGGATGAACAGCAGAAAAATGCTGCTTGGGAGGAATTTAATAAAAAATCAGTCGGTGAGTTATGCTTAAATCAACTTACATGGAATGCAATTTACTATCGTTATCCTTTTCAATACATGATGACCAAACATTTTTTAAATTTATTCTTCCTGTTTTGTTCTGTCTTTTGAGCCGTTTTAATAAATTAATATTTGTTTCAGATCCGCCCGTTCATAACATTCCTCATTTCGTTACCGCTTCGGCCCTGTTGGCTCAACCAGGACCATCGGGATTGCAAAATAAAATTAATAATGCTCTAAATAATTATTCCGCTGCTGGGCGCCAAAAGTAAGTTTTTTTTAATTATTATTAATTAATAGCATTACGTCGTTTTAGAAATTAATTTTCGTATTTAAATCAAATGCCCAGCTTGTGTCAGACGATGATAAGTTTTAAGCGAATATTATGATTCATTGATAAATATACAATCTGTTTACACTACAGTATAATGGTTAAATTCATAGAATGGAAGTATAATGTTTTAAAAGTACATCAAAATATAAGCTATCAAATTCAGAGAATAGTCATCACAATAGTTTTCAATCGATTATTTTCTGTCATATAAGAGAGTTTAATTAAACGATTAAAGTACCAAATACAATATAAAAACAAGCATTTTCCAACTAGATATTATGTTTAACATTTTTTATTCAGTTAGTAAATAATAATAATAATAATAATAATAATAATAAATATATTTTATTGCCAACAAAATCACAAAGGGGAGACAAAGCAACGTCATGAGAGAAATACAGACTAACAGACAATTTAGACAACATACTAACAGCAAAGTATAATTAATATATCCTATAGACAATGGCCAGTAAGATGACTCGACAATCACATCTAAAATTCTAACTGACGTACAATACATAATCACTAACAGATAAAACACATAAGCAAACTCATTTATTAGAACTAATTTACACAAAAGACTCAATCGGTTCACATCAAAATAAAAGGAATAAAAACATTTTTGTTTAGCGTCAGATACCACTGCCTTCTTAAAACGTTGCATATTTGGAATGTACGTAATATCATTGGGTAGTGAGCGATGGGTCTTAATTGCTATATAATAATAGTCTCTCATAAAATGCCATGGGCAGGAATAGTCAATTCATTTTTGCTTCGGATAGTTATATGCATATCATCGCCATAATTATCAGAGTTATGCTGAAAATAACTAGGGTTACGTCTAGTCTACATAACCAGTGATACAAAGTACATAGATGGGACAGTCATGATGTTCATGTCAGAAAAATGGGGCCTACAAGAATCTCTGTGACCAAGACTCAAAATACACCTAATAATCCTCTTTTGTATTAAAAATACATGTATTGCTTCCCTTGACGATCCCCAAAAGCAATACCATAGTTAATGACAGACTGAATATAACCAAAATCATAAAGCCGAAAGACCAAGATACAATGTCTCAGTCCTCTTACAATAGCACAGGCAGTATTCAGCCTGGCCTGTAGCCGTTTTATGTGGATTTCCCAGCTTAAACAGGAATCCAAATCCACACCCAAGAACTTGACGGACCCAGCTGTAGGGATCGATTTTTTGTTTAATCTAGCCATAAGTGCCACCTGGTAATTCCTCAACTTGAGAAGCACATTAATTCTGTTTTGCCAACATTCAAGTGGAGGAAGTTGTTGTAACACCACTGTGACATATCATTTGGCACTTTATTTATTTATTCTCATATCAACAACTTTTACAAAGCCAATAATAGATACAATCAAACTAAAAACTAAGCCTACAAACTAGGAACATATCCTTATATCTATTTCTCCTTTTATTTGTTTTTTAAACACTTCAACTCAAATACAAACTATATCAATATTACTACAATACCTATTAAAATTATTACACAGCCTTATCAATGGAGAATTTTTATAAAGATTAGTTCTAGGTGCATACATAAATAACAAATCTGTACATCTCGTATTTGACAGACCAACTCTAAAAGGGATTCTTTTTAAAAACTCCTTACTATATATGTAACCATTTATCAATTTATAAAGAAAAATTACGCCAGCTTCAATACGCATTTGTTGCAAACTAGGGAGGAGAATAATTTGCATAGAAGATGCTGATCACTGATCAGTCCCCCTTGATATATAAACGGAAAATGTTTTGTAATATAAGAATTTCAAAAATCTTCTCTGAACTGATTCTACACTCACTATCTTGTTGGTATATTGTGGATCCCAAACAATACATGCATATTGAAGCTTAGTAACTACTAATGATTTATACATACTTATATTGCATCTACGTTTTTAAAATGTTTGCAACTTCTAATAACAAAACCCAAAATTTTGATGGCACTGGTAACCATTTTCTCAATATGTCCATTGAAGTTTAATTTTGCATCAAAATAAACACCCAGATCCTTATGCAATTCAGTTCTTTTCAGGGGCATATCATTTATAGTATAATAAATAAAAGTAAAAAAATAATTTTTAAAAACAAGCTTTTATTTAAATGCACTAAAAAGAAGAAAATTAAATTTGAGGTAAATCAAACCCATTATTTTGTTACATTAAACATTTTTATATGATATAAAAGCTTGTCGCGAGATTTTCCTGTTTAAATTTCTCGCGACAAGCTTTTATATCATATAAAAATGTTTAATGTAACAAAATAATGGGTTTGATTTACTTCAAATCTTATTTTCTTCTTTTTAGTGCATTTAAATAAAAGCTTGTTTTTAAAAATTATTTTTTTACTTTAAGTAGTGCCCTCACCACTAACCTTTAAAGGGTGGCGGGAAGTGTAAGCAACAGCATAGTTTTAAATTATCATTTTAACCACAAACTCATACCAAATTTGAAGCCAATTGGATACAACATTTAACCCAAAATCGGCCATGTTGAATCCGCCATTTTGAATTTTCAAAATCTGATAAAAAATCATATTCCTTGTCCCCAAAAACCCCCATATACCAATTTTAAACGAAATCGGACATACTTTAAGTAGTTCCCCCTCCCCTACCCGTGAAAGGGGGGAGCGGAGTGTAAGCAACGCCATAGTTTTATATTTTCATTTGAACTACAAACGCATACTAAATTTGGAGCCAATTGGATACGTAGAAGTCAGCTAAAATTGACTTGCAACATTTAACCCAAAATCGGCCATGTTGAATACGCCATTTTGGATTTTTAAAATCTGATAGAAAATTCATATTCCTTGTCCCCAAAAACCCCCATATACCAATTTTAAACGAAATCGGATATACTTAAAGTAGTGCCCCCCTTCCCTACCCATGAAAGGGGGGGAGGTGTAAACTTAACAACATTATAATATTGTATTGTCATCGGAGCTATAAACGTGTACCAAATTTCAAGTCAATCGGACATTTAGAAGTAGTTCTAATTCAGCCTGCAAGATTTGATTACAGACAGACAGACCCACAGGTGAAAGTAAATAAAAGCTTGTAATTAAAATTAATTTTTTGCATTTTAGACGTAAATGACATCACACATTTATTTATATTCATATTTAAATCGTGTTCATCGCACCAACGCACAACTGCATTCAGATCCTTCTGCAAGTCCGTTGCATCTGCCTCACTTTTTATTGCATGGAAGATTTTGTAGTCATCAGCAAAAATAAGGCCTTTACTGAAGTTAAGATTCTGGCGTATGTTATTTATTACCAAAAAGAATAGAAGTGAACCGAGATTCGAAACCTGTGGTACTCCGGACGTGGGCATATAAGTTTGAGATCTAAAGCCTTTAAGTTCAACAAATAGAGTTGTATTTTGTAAATATGATGACAATAATACAATTATATTAGAATCTATACCAAAATTGCTGAGAGCGGTAATTATTTCGCCAAACTGAACTCTGTCAAAAGCTTTTTCTAGATCGTAAAAATTACGTCAACCTGATACCCTTCTTTAAACGATTCCTGAATAAACTGAGTGAAATTTATTAAATTAGTTACAGTTAAGCGCTGGGGCAAAAATCCATGTTGATGATCGGAGATCTTATGTTTAACTTCACTATATATTCTATCACAAACAATCAAATACAAATATTTTCGAATAAGCTGAAACTATGCTAACAGACCTATGGTTACGAATATCATTTTTATCACCAGACTTGAAAATAGGTATTACTTTGCTTTCTTTCCACTTTGTGGGGAACATACCTAGTCTTAAGCAAAGATTAAAAATATGTCTTAAAGGCCTTACAAAACAGTCAACACATCCTTTAATTATATAAGAAGGTACATTATCAGTTGCTACTGACTTGCATACTTTCAACTTTTTAATTGCCTCTCTAATTTCGATCTCTGTAATTTCTAAGAAACCAAAACCTTCAAAAATATTTACATTATTTTGCGTTACATTCTGGTTGTTGTTGACATATATGGAACCGAAATACCGAGCCAAGGCATCCACTATATTTAGCGCCCCATCTATTTCGTGTTCATCCAAGATCATATTTTGGGATCAGAACATCAGAATTACGTTTTAAACTGTTAATAAAGTTCCAAAATGTTCTTGGGTTTGCTTTAATTTCATTTTGCATTTGTTGCTGATATGAATGATAAGCGGTTGTGCTTTGCGCTTTTACCAACAGCCTATACTCTTTGTATTTCAATTCGCAATATATTTGACCGGTTTTCTTAAACTTCCTCCTTACTTTATCTTTTCTTTTGATATATTATATCATAGTTATACCACACGGGATATCTTCTCTTACAATGTCTGGACTTGGGAATACAAGAATCAAAAGTTTTATACACACAGTTATAAAATTTACCTTATTTTGTACATGATTAAATTGTGAATAAGCATTAAACTCCAAAAAAACTTTTAGATCGCCTAACCTGCCACAGTTTTTATTGGCACTATATTCACTAATATTAAAGTCACCTAAAATAATACATCTCTCTCTTAACCCTCCGGTCGTCGGGTGGCTCATGTGTACCACATTCGGTCAAATGTGGTCTGTGACTATAATTAAAGTAACAAAAACTTATACACACTTTTTTTTATGTCAATATCCTATTAAAATAATAATTTCTGAACCACATTTGATATAATTTACAAAACGTTGTCTTATTAAAACTAGTTTTTCTATATGTTGATCAGGGCTAAAAAATGCCTTGTAATTTATTTTATTTTTTTTTAATGAGTGAAAAAATAGCAAAATGAAATCCAACACATTTTTATTAAAATATATATGTTACAGGAGACTCAAGCACACAAATTTTACTAACACAAGGAAATTAAATAGGCGGTGACAGAAACTGTAGTGGTTAAATCTTGGACCACCATTTCCTCAAAACAATCGCGACAACAAACTGTTACGTTATCTAAGCCAATTCTTAGAAACTTTGCAAAAAAACTGGTTTTCCGTCTTTTGCAATATTTATAATTAACTCTTTAGCCAGGCTGTGGTTCTGATACATCCTCCTGAAGAGTACCTGTAAGCCTCATAACTGAGCTTCTTACGGTCTTTGATAAATGTTTGTCGATCGCTCTTTTTTCCATGTTATCTTATAAAAGCTCCATTGCACAATTCTTCTGATACAGCCTGCGACTTAGAATATTCGCCATCCGGGTCTTTAGAAATGAGATGGCACTTAAGTTGAAAAGAATAAATCGATCAAGATTTGTTACAAATTCGATCGGGTGTGGTCTGTCAGGACAGAATACGGCATGGCGACTACTTGGATATTAAAATATCATTTATATATAAGATTTTCAATCGCTTTTAATGCCCTCGAAAAGTACTGTAATCGTGAACATTTTCAAAAATATATTTAAAAAAATATGAAAGGTTTTCATTTCACCGTGAACTCATAGACCACACCCGATGATCGGAGGGTTAACAAATTCTGTTCTCAACACTCATAAAAGGTATTGAGATCCTCACGATTATTTCCTGATGGTATGTATACTACAATTATTATGTAAAATTTTCTGCCATCTTCACACACTTGAACACAACATCCATCGAATCCATGATTGTTTTGAAATATTTTCATTTTTCTTGCTTTCAAACGCCATATCCACTGCCAGAAAGACACCTCCACCTTGATTCTGTCCAGTCATTATCGCATCGCGGTCCTTCCTAAAGACATTGAAATTATCGCAAAATTCACCCGTGGCAATCGACTCATTTAGCCAAGACTCCGTTCCTGCAATAATGTCATAGTCCGTAACATTCATTGAAGCTTTCAGTTCATCCAATTTCGTTTTAATGCCCCTCATATTCTGGCAATACAATGCAAACACAGAATCGGTAGTAGATGATATTGTGCTATCAGTAGTAGATTATATCGTGCTACAGGCTGAAGACTTGGTGGTATCTTGCCTTGTTGAAGTGATGTTAATACCTTTGTTGTTACCTCGGTATACATCTTTTTGTCTACCAAAATCGATTCTCTGTCTGCCATAACTGCCTCGTTGCCGGGCAACAACAAATGTCTTGACACTAACATTCTCTGGCCAGTTTGTGGGATCAAGAACCACCAGAAATTTATTTTTGTGGAACATCTATTTTGTAACTGACATATATTCTACCGACCTGTTATTTAACTTCTCAATATTATATTCCAATCCAGTAAACTTTGCATTAAGGTAATCTTGAATATGTTGCATAGTCATACTAACATCAAGATTTCCTATATAATTGGTGTAGTATTGGCATTCTGGGATTTTCTTGCCTTCAGAGCCGGCTGCCCATGTAAACTGTGCACACCTGTGTCAAGTAAGGGTGACTTCATTATTATTTCAGGCATATTAACTTTATCATTTTTAGACCCATTCCGGCTTTCTTTTGTCTGTACATGTATATGCTCCTTAATGAGCTTTTTAAGGTTTTCAAGTTCCCTATATAAATTATTGATTTTATTTTCCAAACCAATCACTTTTGTATTACTATCCTTTGGCAAGGCAAAATTTCCACTGTCACATTGCTGATCTGCTTCTCTGTTATGTATAAGTTGCTTATTTAAGTCAATAAAGTCCTGCATTTTTGAGTCGTAAGACTCAATTCTATTTGATATTATCCACTGTCCATCAGATCTACTTTATTTTTTATAGCATCATAATTATTTTTCAACAAAGAGATGCTTGATTTAATGTTAGTAATACTTTGATTACTGTTCTCCACTACCTTCAGTGTATTTTCCATGTTTTTACCACAGTTGGCACTATCTCTATCTAGCTTATTCTTTATGCCTTCACAACTACTTTACAATGGTCTTAATGTTGCTAACATGTTGGGTACTAATCTCCACAGTTTTGAGCGGTTTTCCAATTAATTCCAATATAGCAGAAACATTTACATTCTCGTTAGATGTTCCTTTCTTTTGCTCTATACAATCTTTACAGACATAAGTAACACATGGGGATCTATTCTTCACTGACACACCCTTGTGCACTGATGCAGAAAGTGTTGAACAGTTTACACATATATAAGTTTCACATATGTCACATAGAACATGTGCATATGAAGTCTTGACCTATATATAAATGTTTAATAGCATTAGTTTCTTCCCCATTGCAAGATTTGCATTTTACCATTTTGGTGATTAAATTCTATTTTTACTGGACTACCAGGTTAAATATAAATAAAATCAGCTCTTTATTTATTTATTTTCGTTCGTCAGCCAAACGAGATAAGCAAGATAAGTATTTGCTCCTCATTCAGAGAGCACAAAAAAAAGTCTGTTTATTTGTTTGTTCTCACTGTAAAATCGTTTATCTGGAAAATGAAATGCAATAGAAAACGTGCAATCAATTCAACAGATAGAATGCACTCTAATACACAGCTGTTACAAAAACCAAAATTTTATTGTCACTATATCCGCCGAAAAAGTCACTGAAAGCAGAGATATAATGCATTCCCTTGACAATTCCAGCTGGGACCGGCCAGCAAGCAGCACAGAAGTATCATCCGCATACTTACACATCACGCCATTCTCGGATGCGACATCCAGGTTATTTGCATACAAGATAAAAAGAAGTGGCCCAAGAATCTAACCCTGTGGCACCCCCTGCCCTATCTCCGTCTCTCTAGAAAAGTATGATTTTCCCCCCCTAAGTATAGATACCACCTGTGTTCTGTGCTCTAAATATGATTGCAGCAAATCACCACAACCACCTCTCAGGCCATAACCGTGACACTTGCGAAGGAAACGCTAATGGTCCAATGAATCAAAGGCCTTTGACAAGTCAAAATAAAGATCGGCCACCTGATTTTTGTCTATATTTTCGTAAATATATTTGAAAGTGCTAAAAATTGCATGCTCTGTCGAACTCGATTGTCTAAATCCGAATTGTTGTTTCGTGGAGGCTCCTTCCTTGCTTCTAACCTAGAGCACATTGTATATTAAGTTTTATCGTTGTATTTATACTTTTTATGGCATTCGTTTTTTTTCTATAATGGTTTTTATTGTATCTATTTTAAAGTATGGCGGATATCTTCCTCAAAATTGTAAAAGAGGGCACGTCTCTCAATAATATCAGTAATTTTTGAATAAAAAATATTTAAATCCAACGATTTATTTAGGAAAATGTTCTCCCAGTTTATTGCCGCTAAGTCCTGATTAATGGATACATAATCAGCTTTATAAAAGTAGTAAACCCTGCGATTTTGACTGGGAAGCGATCGGTCGTGATTTCACTAATGCAAAATTCGAGAGGTGGATGATGCAAATCCTCGTCCACAAGAAAGCATTCGGACCGAGTGATACCCGAGAGCGAAGGCCGGTTGCACAATATTAAATCCAATAGCCTATCATTAAAATTAATAAATTGCATAAATCCAGAGTAAGAACCTATTTCTTAAAAAATGTCTGTGTTAATTTAAAAGTGAAATGTTTGTGTAATCGACTTGAATGAGGTACGTTAGTAATTGTTTAGACAATTTTAGGATAATTCAACCTTTTTTTCTATTTTCAGCACAATGCGGATGACGAGGTCGGCCGCCCGTCTGAAGAAAGTGTCTTCTGAGCCCATGGTAGCGAAACGTCCACAACCTGTCAATGTTCCGATGGTAAGTTTCGACTTCCGCTTTTAGAGTGATATGTCGTAAGTGGATTAGCATGCTGCCAATTTAACCTTTTTATTTCAGAATTTCGTTTCGCTGTTGATGAAGCAAACACCAATGGGTCCCCGGCTGGTGTACCAATCAAGTGGGGTGGAAAGACAGATACCTGTTAAGCTCGCTTCGTACCCTGCGCCTCCTATCGCCGCTCCTGTGAATAATAGTAACGGTAGACGTCGCACCGTCAGATCGATGATCGATCATGATCGAGCCATTATAATACAAGATATAAACACTATAATACAGGCGCAAACGACCACCGAACAGATTCCTGCCTTAAATCCAGGTATATATGCTTACTATTTATTTTATTTATTTATTTATTTCAATGACAAAAAAATGATTTTGCTGTGACTAGTTTTTCAAATATTTCAAGAATAACCATCAAAAATCCTCAGCAAACATTTTTCGGGATTAACTAATGCGTTGCACCAGTCTAAAAATTAGGTAATAAAGAATAATACCAGAGACAAGGTTGAAGTAAAAGTCAAGAAGTAGCTTTATTTGCATCTAACAAAAAATTGTTGTGTACAAAGCCTTAAATCTTACATTCTAAAGTATATCAATAAACAAAGCACATTCAATTCTCTCACACATATAAGAAAAACAATAAAATAAAACTACTTAATTTAAATTGATACAGTATATAAAACATATTAAACAAAATAGTACAAGGGTCCGGACAAAAAAAAAAGAAGAAGTAAAAGTACCTACCCATATTCAATTTTAGGATTCCTTAATTGAAAGAGTCATCAAAATATTCTTGTAATGAATAATATGCCTTAGTTAACAATAGTTTCTTAACTGCTTTTCTGAATTTTTTTGTACAATTGTGTTTTCTTAATGATAAGGGGAGATGATTAAATAGTTTCTTGCCACTATATACCATAGACTTTTTTACTTTATCTGATCTTGGTATTGGCAAAGGTAGTATAAAAGTCTGGCGTGTATTATATGCCTGAGAAGAATACAGTTCCCCTCTGAATTTTTTGTGCACAGGGCATAGAGTCTCTAAAATGAAAACACAATGTAAGGTTAGAATAGAGTGCTTTAGGAACAGAGGCTTACAAGACTGACGCATTTTAGCACAACACATTGAACGCAGTGCCCTTTTCTGTAATAAGAATACCGAGTGGAATAAGTATTCTGAACAGCACCCCCAGAATGGAATACCATAACGAATATGTGATTCTATTAGGGAAAAATACGTCACATGTGACACTGCCAATCCCAGGTCGAATGATATCTTACGAATAGCATAGCAGCCAGATGAAAGTCTCTTGTTTAACTCAATTATGTGGTTTTCAAATTTAAGAGAGTCATCTATGTACAGACCCAAGAACTTCGCAGTACATGGATGAAATAGTATTTTGTCATTTAATATTATGTCACCCAAGTCACATTTAAAATTTAGAATGTTGGTTTTGGAGATATTAAATACAACATTATTGGAATTACACCATTCTTCCATATACTGGATATCATGAACAATTGCACATTTTAACCTTTGAGGATCTTTGTCATGCCAAAGTATAGTTGTATCATCCGCAAAAACTGTGAATTTTCCACTAATATTTAAGAGAGGTAGATCATTAACATAAATTAAGAGTAGTGGGCCTAAAACTGAGCCCTGTGGGACGCCAGAAGAAATAGGTAATTCAGATGAACTTGAATTATTAAATAAAACTCTCTGCTTACGATCTGAGAGGTAAGAGTTAAACCACTGCAGAACAACTCCCCGAAAGCCATAAATTTCCAACTTATGTAACAAGGTAGGATGGTGCACGCAGTCGACAAATCACAGAATGCTGCAGCTGCAATATCTCCTGTATTCAGCCTGAGATACAACTCTCGAAGAAAGTTAAATATAGCATCATCTGTGTTTCTAGAATTTAGGAAGCCAAATTGGTGTGAATAAAGCAATTTATGTTTGTTCAGAAATGATACGACCCTCACCTTGACCAGCTTCTCCACAATCTTTGCCAGCACAGGTAGTAATGCTATGGGACGAAAGTTACAAGGTTCATTTCTATCGCCTTTCTTGTGAATTGGAACATTATTGGCCTTTTTAAGACATGGAGAAAATAGGCCAGTCAAAAAAGACATTTATCACATGAGCCAAACAATCTAGAGCTTGGACAGGCAGAGCCTGAATGACATTTAAGGGCATTTTGTCCAATCCAGAAGAAGACTTGTTTTTTAGTTCTCTAAATATGGATTTCAATTCTCTGGCATCACTAGGCGAAAAGAAAAAGTTTCTGGTATCGAGACATGAGTCAGAAAATGCTTTGGTGAAACAGTTTTAGGAAGGTTTTTTGAAATGTTAGAAGCTATGGTACAGTAAGTAGTATGTATTCAGATGGTCAGCATGTAAGTCACTGGGTGTTAAATGTGGTTGCATTTACCTTGCAGAGTACAATTGACAATTCTCCATGTTTCTTTAGATTTATTAGAGGCATTTTCGATTTTGTTTGAGTAGTAAATAGACTTGGCCTTTTTTAGAGTAGATCTGTAAATTTTTCTGTAATTATTGTAGTAGTTTATAAAATGAGTATCATGCAATGAAAATTTTCTTATATAATGTAAAGATCTCATATTTTTTGCGGAAACTTTTATGCCCTTTGTGTACCAGGATCTCTTTTTCTTCTTTTTTATAAGAACTGAAGGAAAAGCCTTATTAAAAATATTTACAAGTACTGAATGGAAGCATTCCATTGGATCAGTACAGTCCAAGATTGTGGTCCAGTCATATTTATTGCATAGTGTTTCAAATCTCACATAGTTGTTGCGGCAAAACAATCTACCATACCTACATTTATCCCCTTTAGACAAATTACAATTATTTAAGGGAACAGAAGCAATGACTGCCTCATGGTCTGAAAGACCTGCACTAACAACTTTGCAGTCTATAACTGAGTTTAGGTTAGAACAAAAGTAGTCAAGTCCAGAAGAAGATACAGCGGTTTGACTATTGGACTATTGGACTATTGACATGCAATCTGATATTAAAAGAGCTAAACAAATTTAGTAATAACTTTAAATCATTTCCTGAAGGACCAAGGAAATCGACATTAAAGTCACCTGATAGTATTACTGTAGCATTTATTGAGATGCTGGACAAGATTACTTCTAGTTTATTTAAAAATATTTGAAAGCTTGTAGCTGGAGATCTATAAAAACCTATAATATACATATTAATTTTCCTAGAAGATATCATAGAGAATTCAAAATATTTTTCTTCCAGCAACTGATCAAACCTATCTATATTTATGAAATCTACTTTTTTAAAAGTCTGTTCATTAACCATAATCAATGTGCCACCATGCACGGAATTTGACCTGTTATATCTAGAGACAGTCACATAATTTTCAAGACAGAACAGTTCATTACATTTAAGCCAATGTTCAGTTAATATTAAAATATCAGGAAAGTCGACACTATTAAGAAACAAATACAGTTCATCATTCTTATTTCTGACTGATTGAATATTAAAAATAAAGAAGGTCATATTAGTGATTGTGTCCTTATTGGTTCTAAAATTTTTTATAGTTCTTTTTTTTTATTATGATTTGAAATACTTATATGGTTCTGACTTAAGTAATTCGACTTGGAGACATTGGAGGTCGAAAAGGACTAGTATGAAAATCAGTCAATGAGCTACTATTTGTCTTCCTTTGACAATTAGGGGTTGCTATTTTACCGTCATTAAAGTCGGCTGAATTTGGCAAAAAAAACTTCGTCATTATCACTTAAATTATGGGTTTCTATCAAGTCAATGTTGCATGTGTCAATGAAAGTCAAATTCTTATTATTACCACTAAGATTTGTTACATGATGCAATATTTCAGTCAAAAAGTCAGATTTATTAAAATCAACATATAAAACTTATCTAGGAGTACATTTGTTAAGCTTACAAGCATATTCACTCAATTCACAATTAACTTTATAAATACGTTTGTTGGTTTCTCTGGCAGACCCTAAAACAATATTCGTATTTAAGAAGGTACTTTTCAGTTTTAAATTTAAATCTTTAAAAGAAGGGTATTTGTGCTTTAAAAAATTATTTGACCCAATGCTTAAAATTACAACATTATTAAGAGATAAATACCCAAGACAAACCTTCTGTTACCTATTCGCTAAATGCATTAGGCTTCATAAAAGATTGAATATTAAACATATTATTTTTAAAATGTTTAGTGATCTTATTTTTAAACTTATAAACAGTTTGTTCACCCAAAATTACCATACGTCGACGTCGTTTAACTTCATTATCTGCCAGACTTGGATCACATATTGCTTCTCTCAGTTCTTCAAACAATGGTGGTTGGTGGTCTGGTGTCGTAGTCGTAGTGTTACAAATATTTGTAGAACTACAATTACTAGGCTGACTTTCTGCAGATGTTCTTAAGTGGCTATTAACTTTGTTTTTTAATATGGCAATTTCTTGCAAGTAAGCCTTGTTCTCTGATTCGAGTATTCTAATACTCGATATAATTTCCCTGCTCAGCTTACTTATGTCAGCCATATCTTTGTTGATGTTATGAATCTTTTCAGACTTTAATATAATTTCTTGTTCCAGGTGTCATTTTTATGCTCTATGTCATTTAATTGTTGTCTTAAGTCCAGAGCTTCTTGTAATTTCTCTTTCAGGGCTTCCACCATCCTCTTCTCACTCTCTTCAACCTCTCCTTCAAAATCAGGAGTCATGCGTCTCTGCCTTAGGCATGCAGCACTTAGCCTTTCAATTTCTACTTCCTGTGTGTGGATTTGTTTTTGAAGATTAGAAATAAGTATATCCTTATCATTAAGGGCATAAGAATGTCCTTCAATTTTACGGTCTAGTTCAAACTTCATATCGAAATATAGCTGTTTCTCTAACTCAAGTTTTTCCGTAAGTTCGGATAGTTCAGTTTTTGACATGTTATTGGAATCTATGCAATCAATGGAACATAGCATTTTTTGGTTTTCAAATTTTTTATGGTTTTTTAAGGTCCCCATTAAGACAACCACGGTGGCATAAATTAAAACAGCCAGTAACCACCTTCATCCTCTATTGAGGCGAGACTGCCTGGATACTGGATATTTAAATATTTCTACCTAGGAAGAAGAAGGCAAAGAAGAAAGTTCTTGAATCCATGCAAATGGTACTGCTGCTTTTGAAAGTTTATATTGTATAGCATCTACACAATCTCTCTTTTGAAATACTTATTGCAAATTCTGTAATTCCGCAGTGAATCTCCAGAGAACTTCATTCCCAAATGCTCCTGCCATATTCTTGACCTAAAACATTTTTACAGACATTATTTAAATGGCATATACTTCCATAATATTACGATTTATATCGGACTAAATTCTAAATGTTTTAAAATTTGGTAAGAATGTTAGGGATGACATATGAAATACTAAATCGAAAAGTTCCCACCCCTAAATAGTGTGCTTAATCCCCTAGGACGTCGTTTATGCCCCCTTTTTCAATTTTTCTAGATTATCTCGAGAACAGTGCACTTTTTGATAAAAAAAAACATATAAAAAAATATTCCTGATAAAAATTTTTACAAAAAATGTTCCTATACATTTTTTCCTAAAATTAATAATAATGTGAGAAATAAGGCGTATACATAAGGGTTCCTTCCAGTTACACCGTAAATGCAACCTAATATATAATATAATATAAAGTCCAATGCTGAACGTTAAAAAGTTGATAGTAGGCTACTGGCATCACTTAAAATTAATATAAATTTACCACTTTTACTCTCTTAATCTTATAAAACATCTCGATTTTTAAAGAGAAAGTAATATTCTATATGGATCGTACTTGTTTCTACACCACCTCAGAGGTAAAGTAATTGGCGCGTTTTTTTTACGTGGTGTCCCCAGTAAGACTAATCTACTAATTCTTAGAAGACTATGTTAATCTTCGCCGTCTTCCATAGATTCGTGAACGCATGCTTGTCAAAATTCAAATTCAAAAAATTTATTCATTTGCTAAATTCATAAGAACATCAAACACGTCAAGCTTTATGATATAAGTAAAACAATATAATACAATTAAGATCATTTGACACTAATTATACAATTAAAAGAGTAAAGAGCAAACTAAGTATTACAGAAATTCCTAAGTAAAGAATCCAACAAGACAAACAATTACATAAAATATTCATTTAAGTCATAAAATGACCTCTCGAGAACCCATTCTTTTAGGTTATTTCGATACTGTGTGTAAGATGTAGACAGTCTCACAATATGAGGTACTTTGTTAAATATTCTTATACCCTGGCTATAGGGACTTTGCAATGATACGTTTATTCGGTTTTGAGGGGTGTAGAGGGCATCCCTGCCCCTAGTTCCATGGTGGTGAACATCCCCATGAGAGGGAATATCGGTGTTTATTTTATAAATGTAGCATGCTACCTCCAAAATATACAGACAGCACAGAGGCAGAACTCTCAGTAACCTGAACAATGGCCTACATGAGGCCCACGGCCCCTCTCCGGTCATTGCCCTAATACACTTTTTTTGTAATAAAAATATATTCCTTAAAATAGAAGATGATCCCCATACAAGTATCCCGTAAGTAACCCGACTTTGAACCTCAGCAAAATAAAAGTTTCTTAATACCTCCCTGTGCAAAACACTTCTAAGGCATCTTAGTTGAAAGACAACGGTTCATCTTTTTGGTTAGCTCCGAAGAGTGCGCCCGCCAACACATACACTCGTCAAGATACACCCCTAAAAACCTTGCACAAGGCTGTCTTGCAATAGTTAAATTTTGCCATGTCACATTTAAAGTTTTGACCCTTTTTTGCCATGGATGAAAAATTACATACTCCGTTTTGCTTGCATTTAACCGAACCGAAAACCATTGACCCATTCTTTCAAAAAGTGAGTTAAACTGATGCTCAGTGCTTTCCCTATCCTTACCACATACTAGAAATGATGAGTCATCAGCATATAGGACTATTTTATAGTCTTGCAGATAATGAATTATGTCAGCAATGTAGAGTGAGACAAGAATGGAAGCAAGTACACTGCCCTGAGGAACACCCAAATTTATCCCTTTTATTGTAGATTGTATAGTTTGTGTTTGTGAAAGTGTGGCATCATCATAGGATAGCTCCACAAACTGGTACCTGTTTAGAAGGTCGGATCTAAACCACAGATTAGTATTGCCCCGAAAGACCATAGCTTCCAACTTGCTTAGTAACCTCCCATGTGAAACGCAGTCGAATGCACGACTTAAGTCACAGAAAACCCCGACTGGGTATCTCTGTTTATCTAATTCATTCATTATATTCATATAGAATTCATTAATTGCAGTGGTTGTTGATTTATACTTTTGAAAACCGTGCTGCTCTTTGGGTATAAGCTTAAACCTAGCAATAAATGTTGTAATGCGTCCCAACATAGCATATTCGAAAAACTTTGAGAAAACATAATTTATTGAGATTGGACGATGATTCTCCGTGCAATGCTTATCGTTCTTCTTGTGTACTGGAACCACCTTGGTGACCTTTATCCTGTCGGGGAAAATATCCCCCCTCTATGGAGGCATTTACAAGATGACATATTGGCTTTAACAGCTCATTAGAAAATTGCTTAATAAAAGCACCAGATAGACCATCCATATCTTGCGAGTGCTTGCTTTCAATTCCTGAAAACAGCCCAGTAATTTCGTGTTCTGTGAAAGGGAGAAAAACAAATGTATTTGGGTTTGATCTTATTGGAATGTTATCTACATTGGTCTTGGGTATGTTTTTTATAATGTTTTCTGACGCTGATATAAAAAAGTTGTTCATTGTATCTGCTACTTTTTTTGGTGACTGAATAAGAGTATCCCCATCCCTGATTTCAATATTTGAACTTTTACCCTTAGATTTACTTCTAAGATTATTTATTATTGACCATGATATTTTATTTTTATTATTTGAGATTAGTATTTGATCATTATAAAAACGTTTTTTGTGTTTTCAACTAACTTTATATGTATGGTCTTTTGTTTTTTATAGTGACTTTTAAGATATGGATGCTTCTTTTGCAAAGGATAAAGATCTCTAAGTTTACCACTTGATACCCTGACTTCCTGTGTTACCCAGCTCTTTTTATGCTGATTTATAGTTTTTTATTTTCTGAACGGAAAACAATCATCAAAATGGTAAAGGAACTTCCCAATAAACCCGTTAAATTTCTCATTAATGTCAGTTGCATCAAACATATCCAACGAGTCTTCAGATTCTAACCTATTTTTGAATTTAAGTTTATTTTTATTGCCAAAATTTCTGGCGTAAATTTATTTTTTAAATTTTTGTCTACAATTAATTAAATCAGTGTTTACACCCACCGTCAGTATTTTATGGTCGGAGTGAGGTGTATCATGCGTTTGAGACGAGGCAGTAATGTTTGTAAAGACATTGTCAATACGTGTACTGGTAGAAGATGTGCTTCTTGTAGATTCAAAAACCACACTCGTTAGTCCAAACTGTTGCATAATACTGCTAATTTCATCCCTCTCCAAAGAGTCGTTAATAAAGTTAATGTTAAAGTCACCCACTACCCAAATACAACCCTGTGGTGCAAAAATGAGGTAAAGCAGTTGTTGATGTTTTTCCAAAAAAAAATCCCGCCCTATAGATGCTAACAATTTTATGAACACTGCCCAAATTAGACCAAGAGAGACCGCACACCTCAACTCACTTCTCAGAGCACAGATCCCCAGGCTCAGAGGAGATGCCGAAATGTCAGCACGAGCCCACAGTGCAGAGCCTCCGCCCCGATATTCAGTTCTACAGAAGTAGCTAATTAAATTATAATTCTCGATAGAAATACTTTGTAACTCACCTTCCCTTATCCATGTCTCCACCATGGAGACAAAGCAGGGCCTGTCCCTCAACACCTCAATTTCTATTAGATGATTTTTCTTATTTAAGCTTTTTATATTAACATAGAACAAAAAAATTAATAACGCATTATTCAAAAATGTATTATTCGGTTTAGGATCTAAAAAAAACTATTGTCCCTGTTTAGCTTGTGATAATGACTGAAATCAAATCTTCGGAAGCCTACATTGGATGGCCAAAAAGAAGCATTATAGAGTTCTTCCTTTGCGTCCCATGGGGCTCCCACCATAAAGCATTTGTTTTGATTTTCACTCGTAGGTAGTTCCTTGATACAAAAATTTTCCTTTTGGGTGCTGCTTGATCCCATTCTAATTTAGTCCAATATGATGTCACTAGTTACATTACGTTTTACTCTGTATATATATAACCATAGTTTCTTTTCTTGTCCCAAGAACTCACTTCTGACCTCTCCCGTTCCACGAAAAGAATCCAGTTTTCCATGATTCTTTGAAGAATTGGCCCCCTTTTTATTTTCATTTTCAAGTTCCTGATTGTTCTGATTTTGATTTATTACGTTTTGAATAGCTACTTCAATTTCTTCTGGTTGTAACTGATGAAGTGGTTGCTTTGTTTTTTGTGTTTAGCACATCCGAAATATTCGTTTGGCAATCTGCTGAGGTTTTATTAGGTTTTGCAGGACTGCGTTTTGTTTTTGTTGTCGAAGTTAAGTTGATATTTTCCTGGCATTGGGAACCAAGTTGTAGTTAGCGTTGGACTCAGCGTGGTTTTCAGCAACGTGGGTTCCATCATGTGTGGCTGTGGCTACTAGGTTGTTTACAACTGAAGTTTGTGAATGTGCTTCTGTGTTCCGTGGTGCTTCTTTCCCATTCCCATTTGTCATAATGACACAGCCATTTTTCGAAAAATTTGCGTTTTTCTGAATGTTTTGTAGATTTTCTAGCTTTTCTTCGAGGAACTGAATTTTTTCTTGAAGTAGATCATTTTTCTCACGTATTTCAAGTACTAGGGTACTAAGAATACCGTTGTTTTTAATGTAGAATTGCACTTTTTCGTCACGTGTGAGTTCATTGATGTTAGAGCAACTGGGGCAGATTAGCTCGTTTATGCCGATTATTTTGAACCCCGGGAGTTGAACAATGCATTTACAATGAAAATACTTGTTACAATCTATGCACTTAACTGAGCTTGTAGTATTTTTAGCACAAATTTCACAAAACTTCTTAGACTTAACCACCAACACCACATCACTTGTCGCCATCTTGAATTTCTGATATGGAAACACATTGCAGAGCAAGCCTGCTCTTCTACAACTGCACCTGTGTTCGCATCCTATTTTACATGCGAATAATATTGTTTCTTTACACTTTTTAAAAAAAGTTGAGGATTGTAAATCTCGGGAACTATAAGTCCCTTTGCTGGTATTACCCTGTTTTTCTTTTAAAATTTTGATGTCTTTGTCAGAGGGAAAGAAGTAGCAATAAGAAGAACTAGCAAATCAATATCTTGACCTACAGCAACTGCTGTATCGCACTTATAACATATTTCGATAGCAGTTTGTGCTATTAACAAACACCTCGATTTCGTCATTGCTCAGTTTTTTCACTAGTTCTGCAATCAAACGTTCTTTGTTAAACAAATTACTAAGAAACTTGTGCTGAGTTTTAGAAACAACAGTGTTTTCATCAAATACAATGTCAGGACAAGTTTTTTGCAGTACCTACGCCTTTGTCTTTCTAGGCCTTTCGTGCTTACATAAGTCAAAACACATGGTAAAATACACGTTGATATTTACAAATAATTATATTACAACAATAAAGCCTACACTAAAATAATAAAATTAAACACACTTAGTACTAACTACACTAATAAAACGGTTTCTAAAACATTTTTAAAAACAATAAAACCACATTATTACACATTAAAATTATAGTCAAGAAATTCCTGCAAAGAATAAAAGCAGTTTTTAATTAAAATTTGTCTGATTGTTCTTTTAAAATTTAAAATTGGTGCATCTATTATTTCTAGTGGTAATTTATTAAAAAGTTTTATGGCCCAATATCCTGGACCATCCTGACACCTCCCAAGACGCCAATAAATAGGCACCAGAGCATCCCTGCCCCTGGTTTGATAGTGATGCACACCTCGATGCAGCAAGAATAAATTGGGATTTTTGTTAACATAAATCAAGTTTCTAAGAAGCTTCTAATGAATCAGCGGATACAGACACTGTTGTGTCATCAACAAAGAGAGTATATTTTGAGCTTGGGTCAATATTTGGAAGATCATTTATGTAAATTAGGAAAAATATTGGGCCCAAGATTGATCCCTGGGGAACTCCAATTCTTATCTCTCCCCTTGCTGACTCCATACCAGCATACCGAACACACTGACTTCTGTCACTAAGGTATGATTTCAAAAGACTGATGCTATTGGGGCAAAATTTGTAATATTTTAACTTCTCTAAAAGGATTGCATGGTCCACACAGTCAAAAGCTTTACTTAAGTCGCAAAACAGGACTGTGTTATACTCATAGTGATGGAAGCTGTCCAGTATACTACAAGTACAGTACAAGAATACCCTGGGAGGTATTTTTGCTTTGCCTAAAACCAAATTCGAAGAAACCCACGATCTGCATGGACTTGCATTTTTCTAAAATTTTTGAGATTATTGGTAGAAGAGATATGGGACGGTAACTGTCAAGACTGTTCAGGTCACCCTATTTAAAAATTGGAACAACAACAGCAACCTTAAGGATATCTGGATAGATATTTTGCATTGTACATTGGTTTATTAATAAAGTTAGAGGGACAACAATCTCATTCTTAATGCATTCAATTACCTTGACATTGATACCAAATATATCACAACTATTTTTGTTTTTCATTTTGTCGATAATATCACGAATCTGGATAAAACTTACTTCTTTAAATGAAAATGACTGAAATACCTCAAGGCTTACTAGTTGGAATTTTTTCTTTCAGTTCATGTGCTATGTTTAAAAAATAGTTATATAAATCATTTGAGTTTAGAGAAGTACTGGTAGTATTTGTTTTATTTTTATTTCGATTATTGTTTATAATACTCCACATAAGTTTACTTGAGTTATTTGAAGAATTAATTAAATTATCGTTTGCTATGATTTTTGTATTAGAAATTTCCAGTCTGTATAATTTTTGAAAATCCTTGTAATACTTTTTGTTATTAGTGTTCACAGATTTCACCCAGAAACCTTAAGTGCTCCCACATAGCCCTTAGTTTATCTGAAAACCAGCTTATGTTGTTAGATTGGTCAGACCTGACAAGATAACACTTCTCTGGAAAAGATTTTAGAAAGGCTTCCTCTAAAATGGTCATGAACTTAGAAAACCTGTCATTTATACAAACATTTTGACACTTTACAAAATCCCAAGAGTTATTTGATATTAAGATGTGAAAATCAAGAAGTCCCCCTAACTTTTTTTACCTGAACAGCCTTAGGTTTTTCCATATAAACCAACAAATTTAAAATTTGTCCCATATGGTCAGACATATTGACATCAACAACCTCTGAGTTTAATACCTCAGTCATAGTATTTACAAAGATATTATCTAAACATGTGCCATACCTTGTTGGCTGAAAAATAGTTTTACTCAAACCAAAACCACTGAGAGTGTCCCCCATTAGCCTGGCATTCACCTGGTTCCCACCGAAGTGCACATTAAAATCCCCAGCAATGACTATACTCTTGTCTTGATCAAGTGATGCCATAGTGCCATCCAAGGCATCCAAGAAGGTGTCAAAACTGCCCAAAGATGGCCTGTAAATTACTAAAACATAAAGAGAAAAAATTTTAAAATACACACAACAAGACTCTATAGTTTTTTCAATATTAAAATCTATAACAACATTTTTGAAGCTAGAACCTATACCATTTTTAACGAGTAGCATAGCGCCACCTCCTAGAAACTGAGATCTTGTGTAGAATCCGGCTATAACATAACCATCCAGATGAAACACCTCCATTTCTTTTTGTGTAAGCCAATGTGCTGTGATGCAAATACATCAAAAGCCTTATCCACAACAAATGCCTCTAGTTGGGGAATTTTATTTCTTATAGATCGGATGTTGATATGCAACATTCTCAAATGTTTCGTTGTTTGTTGTTTGTTTGTTGAGATTTTTGTGAGGATATTGCCTGTCTCACCTTCCGCTGGCTCTGCAAATTCAAAAAATGGTTAAGGGTAACCCCTTTAGGCCACAGCTCTGAACACAGTTGGTCTATCTTCTAGAGGCACAGCCAACTTAAATGAGCTGCAGTACTCCTCCCTCTTTGTTGAGATTTTGTAACACTTACAACCATTACCAAGATTACAGACTGTTAGGAAATCCAAACCATCTTGGGGTGTTGTCTCTGGGGCCAAACCTGTTAGAAACAAGAAGCTCACCCTTTGTGCGGTCTTCAATGGGCATTCGTCGCTTTTTGCACCTCTCAATGGTTTGGGTCTATTCGTCTGCTCCATTTGTAGAGCCCTACGTTTTTTCCGAGATTGAAAAATCTCCCAATTTGCTTAATTTTCCAAATTGCTTTCTCGCTCATTTTGTTTTTGTTGTGGTTTTACAACCGGACTTGTGACAGCTGAACTGTCATGACCGTGACCGACAGCTGATACCATTGGCGTACCGGCGCTGGCAATAATCGCGTCGACAATAGGTTTGTTCCAACCGACTTGAAAACCGTACCAGAGACCGTCATTTCTAGTTGTCAATTTCACTTTTGAAGGCGATAAATAACCTGTCATGTTGACAAACGAATTATACAACTGGAAATTACCGTCCCATGTACGGTTTTCATAGTCAGTTGGAACAGAGCTATTATTATGCCGCTGCGGAGTCGGAGTTTTATTCCGCGGGCGCGGGTTCTGCTGAAATGCTGGTACTGTTGGTTTATCAGATTTCCCCGCGACAGTGGGGCTTTTTTGTTGATGCCTTTGCTTCCGGGTTTCCGTCGGCGAGTTTAAATGTCCGTCGATCTGGCCTGTAAATACTACGCCGTCAGAAATGTCAGAATCAGATGTTTGCGTCTGGGAAGTACTTTGTTTTTGTTTTGTTTCTTTGATATTCTGGGTTATGTTTACCTTTCTTTCTAGGGCCAGGATTCTTTGGAGAATTTTTCCTTCCATTTCTTAGATCCTGTTGTGGACTTCGCCCAAAGGTTTCTGTTTATTTTCCTCCTCCATTGTGGAAATTTTTTATTTCAATACCTCAATTTCGAGGGTTTTCTCTTGAAGTATTACGCGGATTTCGTCTTCCCGCGCTTATTTGCACAGGTGCCACAACGAACCTGGTTTTTACTGCCACTTGTGACCTGGAGCCCCGTTGTACGAAGGGCTTATGAATGGTGGTAGTATACCTAACACTCACAACACTTCATACCATTTTTTTCCACATTTTTTTTACTGTATCTGCACTTTTTAGTCTCTGGTACTAGCAATACTCGCTTTCCGCCATCTTGGACATCTATTGAAAACACCTTATTGTATGTTTTTGCAATAAATATGGGACTCTGAATGGGATATTTTCGGCCTGGCGAATAAAAACAGTGCAGAGAGAAAGGCTTTCCTCTAAACTAAGAGCTTTCTAGATCTTGGGTCCCAAATCGGCCAAATCTATAAAAATCGTTATTGAAAGTTTACCTAAATAAACAGACTAAAAAGCAGTATACCTACCGGGATAAATTGTCTAAAAACCACTTAATGAAGTCACAAAGTAGAAACCACAACCCAAAATAAATACATTCCTGTCTCTGTAACTACTAAAAAAATGGCCGATGCATCATCTATCAGACAAGCTTTTCCGCAGCGTTGGCGGTTGCCACATTTATTTATCGATTTATTTTACTACTTCTGTCACTTACTCTTTGCTTGCGTTAGATAAGAGTAAAAAATAATTATTTTACTGGACTATATTGGGATGTGTTACATTTCGCATTGTTGTATTTTAGTTCTTAGCGCCATCTGGGTATCACCTTCCATTAAGCCAGAGAAGGATGGGTTAATACCAGAATCAATGTAATAGATAACGACGAAACATCCCGAAATAATAGGATAAATTTTCCTATTAAGTTGAGTGTCTCAACCTTGTCTCTGATAATACAGTCTTTTGCATTCAAGTGCATTTAAGGAACGCTTCAGTATATTTTTCTTTCAGCGAGTAGTTCATCCACAATCGATGAGTTAAACTCTATCATAGAAGAGAGCTTGAGTCAGGCAAGCGAAGACTGGGACAATGACGGAATGAACATTACCCTGGCCAGTTTGAACCTGCCCGAATCACAAGAAGAATGATTCTGTTTAATCCAAACCGCCAAAATATTTGTGCTATTTTGAACGACGTCAAATTTCAGGCTGTGTTCTGTAGAGGGAGTGCAAGAGATCATAAGATGTGGTATCGCAAAATAAGAAGTTTTTAGATGTTAACGGTAAAAATGTTCCCATGTGATTCAGCACTTTTGCGACAAGTTGTATTTTTTTATCTATTTATTTGTTGATTTTATTATTTTTATGGATAACGAATTTTAGGATTATTTTTAATATCATAGATTAATTGTAATTTGAAATTCTATGTGTCAATTGTTTTTTACTTATAATTTATATTTCAATCATACTATTATTATTATTATTATTTATTATTCAGTGAAAAATATGATTTTTCATTGACAAATTTAATCTTGTATAAATATTAGTAACACTGCCAACTTTACTTGTTAAGGGTTATGCATTCATATACAATGAAAGGCCATGGTTGCCAGTATTTTGAAAAGGTATAGGTAGATAGAAGTTACTTTCATACAGTATTTTAAACCAACTTGATTTCAAAGTATCGTAGAATATATCCCCGAAAAAATGACATTTGACCTTGCGACGTCACAAACATATTGTAGCTCTACATGCCAGATTTAGTTTTGGAGCCTAAACTATTCGGTAATCGTTAGTGGTTACGATATAGGTTTTTTTATTGCTTTTCCGACAAAATGTATATATACGAGTATATCAGATTCGCTAATAGTTATGTTTAATTAAAAGCGATTTATACGGAAAGACTGAAAAAGTTAATAACTTGTATTTCTACGTAAAAAAGACTTAATTGACTGATTTGATGTATGAGTGTTTGTTATGGTATTAGTATCAGAGAATTTTTGTCATATTTTTATACTTTGTAAAAATACTATATGGTCATAAAAATGTATGAAAGATATCTTATGTATTGGATATTAACCCAAATTACCTAGTTTTTTGAACTTGTAAATTTTCCCGACTACATTTGCTTACAATTGGAAAAATTTTCTTTTATGTTCCAGCTGCTATGTTTTGGACTTGCTGAATCTATAGAAGTTTATTCCGAAGTTCATTTCCAAAAAATGTTGTTTAAAGTATAAATTTATACAAGAATGTCTACTTCCAATTATGTCTATCTTAAATTTTCAGAAGTTATAGGATGTGTCTTTAATCTACTTGTTTAAAATTTTGTTTACGAATTCTTTCTAGAGGGTGTGTTAATCGATTCATAACCATATTTTTAGAAAAAGAAAACATTCCCACAATATTTCTTGAAGAAGGATTCTTTATACCAACTGAGCAAAATAAATTTGCAACAGCAAATTGGGAGGTGTTATTTTTGCTGCAAATTCAAAATATTCTTTTTTGTTGCAAAACCAAGAAGATTTGTCATAAAGAAAGCTAACACTACAAACATTACAAAGGTGTAAAACATCCATTAAAAGAGTTAAAATGAACACACAAAAGTGAAATTTACAGTAAACTCTTACAGGACATACAATCATACAGTGGTAACATAAGAAAGAATAGTATGCTTTCTCTTTTTTCTTGAAAATAAGTTTTGGAAGAGGATGCACGGATATTTACTGGAAGATGGTTATATATTTTAATGCCTTCATAATACAATGACCTTTTTGTTAGAGTTAATTTAGGTTGTGGCAGACGAAGCCTCCCCAAACTTTTAGTTGGATATTGGGGGATTCCTTCTAAAAACTTGTCTCTGTTTTTGTAAATGAGGCATGCAGTCTCCCGTATATATATGCAGAGTGAGGATTTTTTCCTGGAGGAACATGACATGACATTGGTGGCTTTGATTTACATATGTAACGAATAGCTCTTTTTTGGATTATAAACAAAGTTTGTATTAAATATGCACTCGCATTTCCCCGAAGTGGAATGCCATAGAGAAGATGTGACTCAAATAGTGCATGGTAAACTGACTTGCCTATATATGAGTTAAGCTCCTGAACACAAATCCTTCCAGTAAAGCAAGCAGAGTAGATCCTATTGGCAAGCGAGGAGATGTGTGGATCTAACTTAAGTTGGTCATCAATAATCCAAGGAATTTGCTGCCAGAGTGACACTCAATTTGAGTAGATCCTATATACATGTCCGTTAGATTACATTTCAAAGGGATGATTTTATACGATTAAGATCATCCAGTATAGACTGTCCTGATTATGCCACAGGATGGTGATATTTATTTATTTATTTATTAATGCCTTTATTTTGGTAGTTACATAAAAATATAAATATATACATTTACTTAGACCTATTACTAAAAATGGGGAAGTTCACAGTAGTTTGTGCTCTTACACTTGCCCATAGGTACACTTACATATACATATATAACTTAAATTTAAACTAGACATAATTGACAATAAATAATAATATTACCAACAACAATAATAATGATGCAATACAATATAATATAATACAACATCATATAATACAATATAAGGGAGGCTCACATATTCGGTATAAATCAGTCTAAATAGGGTGTACATATGACATATTATAATATATTTCCTTTGCAAGATCAGCATAAGTAACCTAATTGAGATATATTCATAAACTCGTTCATGGCAGAACAGCAGCAACAAAAGAGACAATACACTCAAAGCTTGTTTTC